>JACYXV010000207.1:0-19995 GCA_016859225.1 Thielaviopsis cerberus | reverse complement strand
GGAGACGGAAAGATTAAAAAAAAAAAAAAAAAAGAAGAAAAGGCGTTCAGGTTCGTAGATACTGTAGGTGATGAGGGGCGTATACAGCAACAAAAATGAGAGAGAAACGGCTGACAAGAAAAAAGACTAGCAGAAGCCACGGGGATCAAAAAGGGCTCTGCTGTAATTGGGCATTAGGAAGGGCTGCCGGGCTGTAGCGTTTAGTAGCTGCTCAAAGGCTTGTAAGCGGCGCGACAGGTCTTGATGTTCCTTCATAATGGCCTTATTCCGGCGCTCAAGGTAGTGGATGTACTCGGTTGCCTTAGTAAGAACGGTTCCCTATACGTTTGATTAGCCAATGATTTAGGACACAACTCTTGCATAAGCAAGTAAATGGAGGATGGTTTGTCGTACCTTGCTAACTTTCTGCGGCCGCGTCGTTCCGTCCTCGTCTTCTTCATCCGCTAGCCCCCGGAGCGCTGGGACTGCATCGCGCAGCTCTGAAATCTTGTCCTTGAGATTGGTACGGTACTTGCGCTCAATATCGTTGTGTGCCGTGCGGTCCGTCACGCGGGCCTTTTCCTTGGAGGCTTTGTCTGAGGGGGGCACCGAGGTTTCTGTTGACACGTATGGTACGTTGGTCACGGAGGTGTCGGCAGTAATTGGGCTGCAGCGGGCTTCGGTCTTGGGCGTGGGTTGCTGAGACTTGGAGTCGGGCTGGGTCTGAGAGGAGGCGGACTCGGCCGACTTGCGAGCGAGTTCTGCGCGCTTCATCTGCTGTGCTTGCTGTTGTTGTTGGTGTTGTTGCAGGAACGAGCCTGATTGCTGGGGAGTTTTGGTCAACTCAGAGAGATTGGTGGTGCTAAAGGCCTGCTCAAACAGCGAGGCTGTTGTAGGGTTGAGCATAGTAGCGCCCATGCCACCGACAAACGGCGACGCACCAAAGTTGCCAAACGGAAAGGCATTGTAGGAAACGGCCCTGTTGCCGTTGAGGGCAATGGCGAGAAGCTGGCGTTGCTCGGCATCGCTGAGCATGGGGGCGGAAAAATCCATCGACGTTGATGGATTAGTAGCGGCCGTTGACGAAGTGGAACTTCCATCCATTCTCATACTGTTGCCGCCGGGCATGGGCTTTTCCCAGCTGAGCGGCGTAGAGTAGAGATTCTCGCGGGGCGGAACTTGAGATGGGTTGGGCGGCATGGTGTCAACTTTAGAGAGCTGATCAGCGAGGTTGATAGTCTCGAGCAAATCTTCGTCTTCAGACAGGGCATTCTCCAGAGCAGTGTCATCCATGATAAAATCTTCAGGCTTGAGGAGGGTGCTGGTGGAGTTTGTGTACAGACCGGCACCAAGGCCGGGTGTGGTGGTAGCCAACGGGTTGAAGGCAGGGATTGGTCTTCTAGAGGAGTGTGTTAGTCTGTGATGGTGAAGTTGTAAAAGTCGTTGTAGTGGGCACAAGACTTACGGTTGATACTGAGTGGGGTCGTTGCGCCGAGAGAAGTCTATTTCGAAGCTTTCACCCAGCTTATTTGTCTCTTCGTCCTCGTCATAGCGGATCCAATAATCGACAGACTCTAGGGTGGGATCCTTGTGCATTTTGGTGCGCTTACGCTCATGGCCATGTTCACGTCGCCGCAGAGGCGCCATTGACTGGCGCTGGTGCTGCGACTGCGAATGCGACTGCGACTGTGATTGCGACGGTCGTTCTGCAAGAGTGGACTGAGGGCCAGTGTTGAAGTGTGTCGGGCTGAAGGGCATTTGGAGGCTGGCAGCATCGACCGAGCCGTCTGCAGACTGTTGATGTTGATGTTGCCGTTGCTGTTGTTGTTGCTGCTGCTGTTGCTGTGCTTGTGATTGCTGTTGCGGTTGTGACAACTGGACAAACAAGTTTTGCTGACTGTCGCCGCCTAGACTTGTAGCTGCTTCCCACAACGCAGCATCTTGGGCTGCTTGCCTGGCAGCGGCATTGGACGACTCGCCAGCGCTGTTGCCGTAGAAGCCATTGAAGTCCATTGTAGCAAATATCGCCGAGTAAGAGCTAACAATGGCTGATGTTGTAGCGAGTGATCTCGGCTGTTAATCTCGGCTGCTGTAGCGAGTGATTATAGTCGAAATGAATCGATAGATGTAGTGGTGGATTAATAGATACAATTGATTTGATTTGACGCGATATACTGCGATACAATGCGATTCGATTCAAAGCCGAAAAGGGCCAATTCAAGGAGAACGGCGAAAGGAGCAGAGCCGGGAAACGAGGGAGAAGCAGAAAAGAGGAGGGAAAGGGAAAAGGATAAGGAAAAAAAGATGAGAATAAAAATTCAAAAGATAAAGGAAGCGAAAATTTAAGAAAAAGAACGCTGCAGATGCAGAGCAAGAACGGAGCTTCACCTTTTTTTCCGTTGTAGTAATTGCCCAGTTATGCGCCCGAATATAAGTGGCGGTTTTCTGCAGTTACCGTGGGAATATTTGTTGAATTTGCCGATTTGTTCACTTTGTAGCAATTGCCTTGTGTGTGCGTGGTTGATGGTTGATGTGCAATTGCAACTTCTTGTGTTGCGAGAATGTTTGTTTTTTTTTTGTTGGTGACGCTTAAAGAAAGAATACAATATGATTGACCGAAAAGAAGAAGAAAAAAAAAGAATAATTAATTGTTAACAGCGCAATTGAGAGTGGAAAATACTAAACAATAACACAGTAAAGCACAATCAGAATGGCACAGCAAGGGAGAGTAATAGTTGGGCAGTCTCAAAAGATGGAAGAAGAAAACAGAGAGAAAATAAAAATGAGAAAGGGGCGTGATGTAAGGTAAGAGTCGGGTGTTGGTATGTCAATACTGACAGCCGTGTCCATCCGTCCATCTGCACAGGCGGCTTGCATTCAAGATTAAAGCCAACCAGCGGCTGAATGTATACATATGACCTGGCTTGAGATCTGATACATTGAATGGCAGAGAACAAGTCGCTTCTGCCTTTTTAATTTGATCTTTTTTTTTCTTTTCCTCCCTAATCCATTAATGCTATTGAAAAGAATACCACCACACCAAATCCCCGGAGTGACTTGTGTCACGCTTGAGCCAAAACAACAACAACCACCTTCAGACGCCTCTTGTTTCTAGTGAGTGGCCTGTCTTAAGCATTAGGACCACGATGAAAAGATGCTAGACTCGACTTTTTACTCTTCGTAGCGTCACAAGCAATGAATCATGCAGCATGGGCCCAAATGCTGGAAAATCTGGGTTGGTCACGGGGTCAATGACAGAAAAGGCTTTTGTTTGGTCGACGCCTACGGTGACTCGGAGGGTAAAGGAGCCTGTGCCGAGTCGGTTTATGTGTGTGCTGTATATGGATGTAAATGTACATGAATGATACTTGACGAATACAGCCAACCGGCGCGTCGGTTAAGGGTCTCATTGTAAAAGTCGAGTAACCTTGCTCACATACAATATGCATATAGACATGTTAGTAAGTAAACAACACACACACACACATATACACACCCATCCATACACGCTTCGCACATGCCATGCTAAGACAGACGGTGCCTGGAAAAAATTTAAATGCGATGAGCAGAAAAGGCACCATAGACATAGAGAATAAGGGTGTTACTTGCTTCAGCCTCAGATACACGTGACATGATCTGATGTACTGAGGCATGTTACTATGATGTACTACTGCTAGGAAAAAGAACAAGTCCATAGTAGAGAGTTTAGCTGTGCAACCACAACCAATAGACGTTAGCAGCTTTGGCCAATGCTTTAATTGTCAATTCCTTAATGCATGGCCAATCCGGCATATTACCGCCCAGTTGACTACCAACTAAACTACAAAGTCAGTATTTCCTTTTCAGCTTCTGGGCTTTGGCTAGATGGGAATTTACGGGAGGCTGTAGTCAGAAGAGCCTCTTATTTATCTTTGCTTTGGCCACGACGAAAAACAAAGGAACAAGAAGAGGGAGACGAAGAAGAGCAAATCAAAACGAAGAGGCTGGCTGCTGCTTAAAAGCTTAATGTGGCCTGACTTTTTTCTGGTACTTAAACGGTTGTCTAAAGCCACGCAAGGAAATAAATCGGCCGTGAGGATTTCATATTCCGTTACCAGTCGTTTGTGTTTTCGTGGACGAAAGAAGGGAAAGGAAAAGGGACGGGCAGACAGACGATTAAAAGTTTTCATTGCACGCGACGTACAACGAAAAGAAGATAGAGAGAGTGAGTAAAAAAAAAAAAATCAAAAAAAAAAATCGGCCGCTTGCGCGCCTGCACCAACTGCAATATCGTATGATCCACGAGGCTGTGGAGGGGAACATCATTCAACTTTTCCCTTTCTGGACCCGCCTGGACCGCGGTGCGTGCTTGTTTGCTGATTGGGTCCTTGCGGAGAACGGGCCCGCTTTTCTTTTTCAAAGTCTACAACTTCTATTGCCTTCCTTGCTTCTGCTTGTTTTCAACTTGGTATTTTGTCATTTGTGGCTAGAAATCACTGTTTCTTGGTGTGCTGGGCGCTGTAGGAGCATACAAAGTACACTGCAAGGTGAGCCCTGTAAAGTACCCGCGAAGATAAAAATAAAGCTAAAAAATAAAAAAAATAAAAAAGGTACAACCTAAAACACAACCCCGGCCATTCACGAACCCTTGTTCGTTCCCCAAAGAGCGGCTCGGCCCCACATCTACGTCTATACAACTTACTACAACCATCATAACCGCCACCATCGTCACTATCTGCCAAACCATGATTCAAACTTTCATCTTTCTGTTTCATGGTTGGGCTTGTATTGCCCTACGGTCCTTCTAACAGTTGACTCCTTGAATGCCCATAGTATAACCATAGAGTGACACCGGCGCTAGCATGCTGCCGATGCCCTCTGTATGCCGCTTCTGTATTATAGTCTGGATACATTTCTTGCGTTTTCTACTCAATTTTCTTCCGCTACCACGTACTAGTGCTCAGTGATACTAGCTGCCTCTACTTCACTCCCATTCACTGACTCCGGCTAAGTAGGCGTTGACCCGAGGTTACACTACCGCCTCCCTTTGCTATATTTTGGTCAACTTTTCCCATCTTCTCCTATCTCCTACTCTTTTACCCATTTACCCATCTTTCGCTCGTCCTTACATCTCACTAGTCTTGCTTGTTGTGCTATGCCCTAATGATATGATGCCCCATGCTTCAAAATGAGGCTTGTGTGCTGCTACTGTGTACTTCTTCGAACTTGTCCCGTCCCACACATACTGTGTGATTTGGGTTCCGTACTGGCCACGTGAGCTTTGTGGAAGCTTTCTGTATATTTCTTTATTCAAACACTGTATTCAATCTTGTTAAAGCGTACCCAACAGAACCCCCGGCCAACTAGAGCAGTTCAACCCAAAAGCCAAAGCATAGTTTAACACCAACATTTGGTTTTCTCTTTCTTGCCTCTTCTCTTTCCTCCCTCTATTCTTCCTCCATCTACTTGCATAGATGCACAAAAAAGGTGCTCGGTATTTTCCTGTGCCCTTCCAATGCCACCTAGTCCGTCCAGCCCAGACAAAGCCCGGCTCCAAGGAAGTCTTGTTTCCCTTTTCTTCTGTTTGCTTTCCTTCATGCCTGACCAAATTTTGGCAGAGCAAGTGACGCCACGAACCAATAACTTCGTTTTTGTCGTTTGTTCCCCTTGTAAATGTACCGCTTGTTTCAACTCTGTAGCGGCAGCACATGACTCGTCTCCTCCTCCTTTTCGCGGATCCGCTCTGCCTCTTGGTCTTGGTTCTGGCTCGTAACCGGCTTGGCCTCCATGTGTGGACGAGCCATTCTTTTGCGTGCTCGTAGTTCCTCGCTAACCAAGGCAGACACATCCTCGTTCTTGCCATCCGCCGACATCCAATTAATTCTGTTCCCCAACGCTTCTTCCAATATATGCGCTATTCTCTTCTTTTCGTCGTCAGCACCAGCTCCCGCCATCCATATTACTGTACCCAGCACTTCGCCCAGTGCGAGTAGTCCGAGGTTTCGTGGCATTGATGGCTGCAGGCCATACGAGCCCAATATCAAGACGGCGCTGGGACACACGGCCAATGGCCATATAGAAAAAATACCGCGTCCACTACGACTCCGTTGCGCGTCACGTGAAAGTACCAGTGATACCTCCTGGAGTGTTGAGATTGAGAGTGCAGCATTCTCCAACGACTGCGCAATCTGGGACGTATGATGGGTGGCGTTGGCTAGATCAGCAATGTGTGCATTGTTCTGGAGAACAAGGTCGGTAGTAACAGCAACTAGACGTTTCATTCCCTGGTAGTAGAATAAAACGAGAAAAAAAGGTTAGTTTATCGGGTTTCTCGTCAAGACAGAGCAATAGGGGCTGATGATTAGCCCAGGTAGGCAACACCACAAAATCTACTTAGAGGGGCAAAAGCGCAAGAAAAACAGAAAAGGGTTCAAAGCGGTTGAGGGGGCCCAAGTATGCAGGGTGGCGTGGTGTCGAAACGAGAACGAAGTTTGACTCAAACGAAACCAAGCAATCCAAATTCCAACCAAAAGAGGCAGAAGGAATAAAAAAAAAAAACAGGCAAGAAAAGTTTTACCTCTTCCAGAGCCTCCTGGCGCTTCTCGGCCTGTAAGATGCGATTCGACGAAAGATTCTACACATAGTCATGATTATATTAGTATCACAGATCGTCACAAGCAAACAAAAAGGGCCTACGGCAAGGGGCCGTGCAAGACATCCAAGCGTCAGAAGCCTGAAGATGATGACTATACATAAGTGGAAAAGTGAAAGAAATAAAGGGCCTGACGGTACAATCTGTTGGGCCAGTTGCATAGCCGAGTTGAGCGAAGGCTCCAGCATGGCTTCCACTGCAGCAACACCGCCTTCAACATGTGAAGACATGTGAAGAATGGCCGTGGATCCCTGTTCAGCCACGTCCTGCACCTGTTTGTGCGTCTGGCTGCCCAGGGAAGCAAGCAACTGTTGAAGTGACGCTGCCTGCTCTAGCAGCGCTGCGAGGCTAGTTGATGATTTCTAGTTGCGTTAGCCATTTCTTTTCTCTTCTACACAGTGACGGAAAATTACTGCGTCTCTGTCAATACTGTATAGGTGAATAGGGTCTGAGTCGCTGGTACCTCAATCTTGCCCATGATTTGACCGCCGATCGCCTTCTCAAGCTTCTCTAGTTTCCTCCATGCAACGTCTAGTCGAGGCGCCATCTTCTCAATGGAGCCGAGTTTCAGATCCAGCTGGTGTATTCGTGCTTCAACCTCGTTCCCAAGACCCATTGTGAGGTTGGCTAGCACGTTGACTAGGCTCTTGTGGATCGCAAGACTATGTGCTACAAGCAGCGAACATTTCAGTTAGCACAACCAAGAACAACATCAAACTAGCTTTATGAGCTAAAGTTCTTGTACAATACTCTCCAAAAAGAAGCTCACTATGCAGGCAAGCTCCATTCCACGCTCGTCTTTCCACGAGTTTGCAATAAAAGTAAAAGTGAAAGTGAAACTCACCCTTCTCATTCTCCCGCCGCGCCACCTCGCAGAACCGCAGCGCCTTGTGGCGATAACTCACCCATGTATTCCACGCCGAATCCGACTTTGACAGCCCCGTCAAACACGCCCCAATCTCTGCCGCCGTTGCATGGATTCGATGCGAGCCCGGCGACACTGCTGCTGCTTTAACAAGTTCTGCCTCGCGGAACTTGCTGCATGTCTGTGGAATCACAAAGCTGCCGCGCTCTAGGTCACAGATGGCCAGGCTGGCGGCATACGAGTCGACAAAGTCGCGGATCTGCGGCCCCGCGTCGGTGAGGACCGTGGCTTCGTCTTTGCCATTAAGGACCTGGCAGTCTTCAATAAGAAACAGGGCGGCGGTGCGGTGGCACAGTGGCTGCGATTCTAGGCTTTGGAGGTCTTCGAGCGCAGCGCTAAACAGCTGCGGGGTCTGGTCAGTTGTGTGCTGTGGCAATTGGTATGGTGTCGCTGGGAAGCATGTCAGTAGTCGTCTAATACTAAAAACGGTAATCAATGTACATACGGGTATTCTCGGACCGCTGAGCCGCCCGCCAGGACCATGGCGTGGCTTGAACAGCTTGTGCGACGTAGATTAAAAGCAATGCAATCCAGAAACCACACCTCATTGCGCTCATAGCTTAATTGGAACTTATCTTTGATGCGCTTGATTGGCAACTCAAGAAGCAAAATTAGCAAATGAATGAATTGTGCGCCACACCTAAAGAGTTTTTCTTCATTAGGGCTTGGCTAAATGCCATACTGCGGAAGGTGCAAAATCTTGACCCGTGCCTTCCTCGCCGTGTCATGGGGTCAACCCGCAGATGCAGCCGGAACCAGCAATCAATCGTCACACAAACTACAGCATAACCAAAGTGTGACAAACAAACAAAATTCATTGGTACATAAAACAGTAGTATTAACACAGTGATTTAAGAAATGTACATTAAAAATATACGTAAAAAAAAATATTTGAAAAAAAGTTATAAAAAAAATCCAAAGCCAACAGCGTATCAGTGCATTCCAACATCTGTGATAACAATGCCAACTTCAAAAAAATACAACTACTAGGTTTCATGAAAATGAAACATTCAGTATCGCTCATAGAGGTCCTGGTTCTGCAACAAAAACTCCTGTCGCAAGTCCACATTCTCCTTTCCATGCTTCAAAACTAGATCCTTGTACGCACTGATGATCTTGTGATGTTCACTGCCTTCTCGGACAGTGTCATGGTTAACAAAGTCCATGTCTGGGCTATCATAGCGCTTCAGGCAGGCATCATCAAACTCTGTCCAAACGCCGGGAACGTCATTAGGAATACCACGGCCAGCCTTCAAGCTTCTCATCACCGTATACGTCTTGGGGCCGGCATTCAGAGTGGTTGTGAACAGAGCACGCTTGACGACCATCCCAGGGTAGCCTTTGGCAACCCACCTGTTGTAAAAGGCCGCTAGGGGGTCACCTTCATTGTTCTTATTACTGCGCTTATGCCTCGCGCTAGTTGGTTTCGATACTGTTTGGACTTTCGGGGTGCTGCCTTGGTCGTGGTGTCTTGGCTGCACAACAGCCTGACGATGCGGCGACGAGGACTTGCTAGGTTCAGGCACCGATGGTCCAGGTTCAGGGGGGTTGATAAACCCGGTGGACAAGGACCGGCGGGGCTTGGACTGCAAGTTTGAGTGTCGGCGGTTATGGTTTTGTGATGATGGCTCTTTGGATGCCGGCATCGAAGCCTGCAATGACATAAACTGGCGGAGCTTAGGAGCGGCTTTTTTAACGGGTCGCATGACATCTTTGGGGTTCGTGTGCGATGGATGCACAGACTGATAAATACTGTCGTCGTCGGTAGATGAAGGCTGAAAGTTTGACACCTGCTCTTCATCGGCCTGCGGATATAAATCCTCGGTGGCATCTCGAGAGACCTGCGCACCATTGA
Organism: Thielaviopsis cerberus; assembly: GCA_016859225.1. Lineage (NCBI taxonomy): Eukaryota > Fungi > Ascomycota > Sordariomycetes > Microascales > Ceratocystidaceae > Thielaviopsis > Thielaviopsis cerberus. The sequence continues at coordinate 10,605 of JACYXV010000207.1, read as the reverse complement.
CGCCATTGGTGTTGTTATCCCTAGCACCAACCTCTAGCATCAGTTGCTGTGAAGGGGATACATCAATTCCAAATTCTTGGGTCTCGGGCTCATTTCCAACCCTTTGATACTTGAAGGGGCTAGCGTGAGACGCAACCCGGTTTGAACGGAGAGGAGACTCTTCAGGGGAATCGGGGATTACCGTATCCCTAGGCCGGCGTCTTTTGTAGGGTTGGTATACAATGTCCGAGTCAGAATCGCTCTCGGGGGAACTATGAACTTCGATTAAATCCTGCTGCTCATTCTGAATTTCTTCCCCGTGGCTGTCTGTTTTGTCATCGTCATCAGAAGCTTTATCGTCTTCGCTGTTCTCATTTTGCATACTCTGCAGATATGCAAGACAAAAAACTCCGTCTTGGTTCCAGTACCCTCGCAACGCTCCAATAAGCTCATCTTGGTTGACCATTACCCAGTCCAAGCCAAGATGTTGCGCGACAGTCAGCCAGTCAACTTGTCTAGGCGGCAAACACTGCTTCATTACAGCTCTAAACATATCCAAGATGTTGACATCGTGGCCTTGAATAGAGTGCGCAGCTCGGATCCTTGACGGCTGCTCTTTCTCAATGAATTGTCGGAGCCCGGCAATTTCTTCTTCAATCTCAGCGAGGGTTCTTCTAGTCCTCCACTGAGAGTCGCCGGGTCTGGACGAGTCTGGTACGCCTTGACTAGGGGGAGATTGCTCGGGGCTTGCGCGGGAATTTCGAGGATTGATTCGAAGCTTTCGAGGGCTGGGCGGACCTGACTCTTGGAAGGCTTCTTCTTCATTATTGTTTACAGTCGTGTGCTCGATAGGTGCTTCATCTTCTATAGCCTCTTCAACTTCTTCGTTTTCGGTGTTGTTAATGTTGTTAATCTCGCCATTGTCGCCGTTGTCGAGATTCTCATCATTATCGCTTTCGGTCTCGGCTCCAGCATCGACAATGGCGTCATTCTTTACCGTGGGCCGGCGCGCAGGAACAGGCGTATCAGGTACATGAGCCGTTCCAGCCTTGGCTAATTCCTGGGGCTCTAGCGACCAATCATTCATATCAACTTTCTTGAGCTGGACAAGCTCGGAAAAGTGACGTTTGATAACAAGCCAAGTATGATTCTTGATCTATGTTGCTCAGTTAGTACTATTTGCATCAAAACTAAATATCAAATTATGCTTACCTGGCGGGCAAGATTCTGGTAGACGGTGACATCTTCCCAATGGCCGCCCGCTTTGACATGCTCCATAACAGCCTCTTCCATCATAAACTCCTGTTTGATGGTGAAAACGGGCTTTTTAGCCTGGCCTGACCTTGACCGAGTTCTCAAAGCGTTGATCGACGGTGATTCGTTATTCACGACTTCGAGGTCACGCGGTGGGTGCAAGTGTTCGTAATTGTCACTCTCAGATACATGGTAAAAGAACTGACGCTTTTTGGAATCTGGAGTCTTGAAGGCAATGCCGGCATTTGGCTTGAGCTGTCCGTGGCTGTAGTGCGATTGGAACTTTCGTTTTGAGATGGGCTGTAGAGGGCTCGGGTCATGTTCTTCAGGGCCAATAGGCTCTTCTTCCGCTTTGTCTGGGTCGTACTGGGGAACAAGAATTTCTTCCTCTACATCCTCAAACCCAACATCTGGGTTGGGCACCGAAACCTGGGATACGACGTCATCCATCTCATGGTCTTCAGTTTCAGATGCCGATCCTAGAGATACAGGCGAAGAGTCTAGAGGTTTCTGAGCTAATATCACTGTCGGCGCAGCGCTGGTCGTGGTTGAAATAGGTCTGTTGGCTGCAGATGTACCTCGACTTGTGTTTGCATTGGTTTCAGCCCTTGGGGACACTGGCGACTTATTCTGTGTCGCTCTAGTCACAGTCGTCACGGGTTGTCTCAAAGGACTAGATTGGTAGGCATTTCCGTTATAAACATCACGAGTAACGGATATCCTGCGTTTTTTGGGCGATGAAGGGACATTCCTTGCAAGCGCTGGTGGGACTCTGATGGTACGAGCTGGCGGTGGCAAAGCCCGAGTAGCTGTAACTGTGGGGCGCCTGGTAGGGCTTGGATCATATGCATCAGAAGTAAAAGCAACGGGTATCGCTCTGCTAGTGGCAGGCAGCACGTCTCTAGGAGAGTTGGGTAGATCAGGCTGAACGGATGGCTCTCTGGATGAAGCTACAGAGGCTTGGTGATGCGGAGGGGGTATTTGAGATGTGGGCTGTCGGGGAGGAGAAGAATTCTGGGCCGGTTTTAGAGTCGGGTAGAGTCTCTTGACATATCGATCTCTCCAAGCTTGCCATGTATGGTGGGGGAACTATCTATAGTTAGCAAATGCTGACCCAATTCAAGTGAAAATGAGTACCTCGTTGGCAATCGTTTTGTAGATTTCATTTCCAGACTTATAGCGTTTCCCATGGACGCGATCTATCAAAACCCTGTCGTCCTCTTTAGTAAATGCAGTGCGGCCTTTCTTGGGCGGATCGATTCTCGAGCGGAATGCAAGTTTCTCAATGAGAAAGTCAGCCAGGTGGCATGGAATTCCGCGGGCAACGCTTTTGAGGATATACAAATAAGAGTATGCGTTACGTGGTGCATCTGGCCGCCCATGGTCTGCGATGATCACATCAGATCGCGACTCGAGCTGGGCTATCTCTCCACCATTTTGCTATAATAATGTCAGCATATGACATATCATTGACCAAGTTTTGGCATGTTTAACTGGAGCATACCTTAATCTTTTGCAGCAGTCCCGGTCGATCGGGAACTCTAGTCAAAACGCAGAATGATTTCCCAGCAAACAACTGTCGGGAAGAACCAGATGCATCCACCATTTTGGGCAATTGTCAGAAAGAGTATATGCTCAAAAGACAAAACCGCACACTTCACAACAAAACGACACGGTAGAAAAGGCTCGAGCCGAGCCCGCAGAAGGAGGGGCTCTTAATAACCGAAACAAGTCCAAGCTGCGGTAACGACTTTTCTGGCCGTGAAATTCCTTATCGCACAGGCAAACAACCGAATGAACAGAGTAAGAAGGGCCAATGTAAAATGAACTCAGTCTAGAAAATGTGAGATGGGAAAGAGGGCTTAGCAAGCCGCTATGACGGAAGACAAATGGCGATGTGATGGCGTCAAGGAAAAAGGAAAACAAAATGCATCAAATGCGCACAAAAGAGCAAGGCTGAGTTGAGTCGCCTGGACGAAATGGCCAAAATGGAATGAGTAAGAGAAGGCCAGACCAAGAGATTTTTTATTCACACAACGCACAAAGAGACGGGTTGATGTTGAAAACGGAAGGCGCTCTTGCGGTTGCTACAAGCTTATTTGGTAACAAGCAAAACCGAAGGTTTACTTAGTGGCGTGCAGTAACAAGCAAGTTCTTCAGCAGGCCTGGCGCCTTCTTTGGGTTTTAGGCTGGCATTTGGCGCGTACGGAAAAGTGGGTCGGTGTGCGCGATCTCACGTGATGTCATTGGGGTTTTGTTGTCTTTCTTGGTAGGACAAATCCAGCAAGCTGTTTAGATATAGAAAAATTCAGTGAAGAGGGCTTTTGAGATTGATGTACTTTACCATCTTGATTTTATGTTTGTCTTCTTAACATATTATGCATTTAGTACTCAACATATCTAACCCTTTTGCTCATATAACCCTTGTGATGTTTCAAACCATTGGTGCAAGAACGCACTATTTTCAATCTTGTCTGCCTTGTTCAATCGCTAAAAATTCTGTCAGGGACCATAGCAGTTTTCATTTCTCCCCATAGCCACACCAAAGGCCTAGGCTTTTCTCATTCATTTATCTGTGCCAACTTAGCTAACAAGGATTACAACCCGGACGCTGTTATAATTGGCCAGTTGCTTCTTTTCATTTTTTTAGACGTCCATGTCGCAGCAAATATCGTGTTTATAGAACAACTACCGCCCTGGCTTGCTTTTCCAATACTCCTGGCGTAGCCGAACCTGCATAGCATTGGAATCTACTTTGGCTGCACAATCAGGGAACACTGCCGATCTTGATCTCGAAATCGGCATTTTACTTTGACCTTTCTGTGCTCAACAGCAGCAAATAGAGTTGTGTCTACACCTGGCGTCTTACGTCATAGTGTCTGGCCACGCGTTCGCTAGCTGTCGTGCTTATCCTTTCTTCTGCTGATTTCTCCAATCTTCTTTTTTGCTCTTGGAAGTATTGTATTTTTACATACAAAGTTTGCTACTCCCCTGGCGTCGTCAGCCAATTGACCCCCCGCAATACGATCCGCTCCGCCCTTTTCTTCGCCCCAAAAAAATACCGAAGGAATTCCTCCGGGGAGTCGAGTCAGCCTGATCTAGACATTAGAAACACATAGCCGGAAAGCCTGCCAGGCGGCTTCTGGTGCTGCGTAGAAGCAGCACATAAGAAGCGCCGCCGCCCACTGGCTTGGCAAGATTGTGTTTGTTTATTGACCTGCAGCTAAAACGCAGCAAATTCATTCCGCCATCTAGTTGTCGTACCACAATGAGCACCTTACGCGGACTGTTGATCGCCATCCTAGTGGTGCTTTTTGTCGTCTTTGTGATCTTCTTTGGGCGCTTACCAGCCTTAAGGTAAGTCTTGAACTGTTTGTTTTTCCAGCATGAATATGTAGGGCTAATACTCAATACAGGAACACGCCAGTTGGCGCCTTGAACCGGCTGCTGATGGTAACAGTCCCAAATGCCATTTTAGGGTTGGACAATGTCTTCACCGGCGGCCGGTTTGGATCGTGCCTGATTAACACAGGGAGCTTTTTAATCAATGACAGACACCCTCTAGTTCTTGTTTGTGCAACACCTTCTTTGGTGGAAGCTTGGTTACTAACCGTATACATTGTAGCTTTTTTTTCTTGCCGTCATGCTAGGCTCTGAGTACATGTTTTTGCCTGCTGCGTGGCAGTATATGAGCACCATTAACAAGCTCTGCGCGCCGGTTGCAATTATTCTACCGTATGCATTTCTGTACCTGGCGTCTTTTACCGACCCGGGTTATATTACGGCCGAGACTCACGACTATTACATGGCGCAGTACCCCTATGACTTTTCAGCCTTTCACCCAGGCCACGTTTGCCACACATGTCGCCTGCTCAAGCCTGCACGATCCAAGCACTGCAGCGTATGCAATCGTTGTGTGGCCAAGATGGACCACCACTGCGTATTTCTCAACCAGTGCGTGGGCCAAAAAAACCACCGCTACTTTATCATGCTGCTGCTATCGACTGCTGTGCTAGCTACATACGGTGGCCTCCTCGGCTGCTCGATTCTTACTGACCGGGTACTTGTCCGTTACCCGTTGTGGTCCATATGGAAGCCTAGAAACATGAGCTGGAACGATTATTTCGTCATTTTTGGTTGGGCCATGGAGCGCAATACCTTTATTGGTGCCGTGGCCTTGCTGGCAATCCTCTGCTCGCCTATGGTGTGGATGTTTCTCTTTTACACATTGTTTTTGGTGTACTGTGGCACCACTACCAATGAGTCTCTCAAGTGGTCCGACTGGAAGGCCGAAATTGACGACGGATTCGTCTACCGTCGGGATATGTCGCTCACGCGTGAAAAGTATCTAAATATTGAACCGGCCGTGACGCGGTGGCCCTCTGAGACAGAGCAGATTCTCACACGGGTAGACGAGGGCCACGTGCCAGACCCCAACTTCCCCGGCCGCGGCGAGTGGAAAAGAGTTCACAGTCTGCGTGACGTGGACAACCTGTACGACCTAGGCTTTGCGGACAACATGCGAGACATCTTTTACCGCGACTACCAATTCAAGGACAAGTACCGGGAGCGGGAACTGCAACAGGCAAAAAATGGACTACCCCCCTTCGAGAACGAGGCGCGGCGGCGAAAGAGACGAGCCAAGGCCGCGGCGATTTAAAGAGTGAGAGTAGCGACGAAGAGCATATAAAGAGAGACTAAGCAAGTGTTGTCTGAGACTCATAAATATATATTGCATGATACGACGGAGGGGGGAGGGGTTTTATGTTGCATCTTATATCGCATTACGCCTAGATAAAGTACATTCTGTCTGATGGTTTATACATGATATTATATCATGACTTGCCGTTCATTAAAATCAGTGACTTGATTTAAGCTTCTTTTGCCGTGTTCCAAGCGTTTCTTCCGCATCTCACAGGCAAGGGCGCCATGGAACAGATGGAACAAAACAAGACGCGAGAATCTGGAGATTTTCTCCACACAGTCATTGAAAAACAATCTGCATTTGCGTGACTTGACACAGGCCAAATGTAGTCAATCGGAAGAAAGAAAAGAGAGGCGAATCCATGGAAAAGGAAGTCTGGGCTCGAACTTCTTGGCTTGGCAACATTGATTTGTTTTGGCCCTGGTGCTGGAGAAGTTGGAGTTGGAAGGGCTCAAGATATGTCATTCATGATATTGGCCGGTCTTGGCTTTGTGAGCAAGCTGGAAGCTTACTCTGGCCTCCCTGAATCTTTTTCCCTCTTTGTTTCTGTTGATTTGCTCAAAACAACGTAGAGTAAAGATGGGATGAAATTCCATGAACGGAGCCACGAACAAAGCTGGCTTTGACACCGAAGCAATAAATTAAGGCGTTGATGAAAGTTTCCTACTGCAAGTTGATTGATTTTCTCCGTTCAAGTTGATAGGTTTGTTTGCTTGATGATATCGGTTTCGTTTAACATTGGCCTTCTCCTTGTGCTGCTGAGAAGAATGGCTACACGAGTCGGCCGTTTCATATTGCAAGCAAGCGCTGTTAGCAGGGCCAAATTAGTGGCATCATGTTTTACATAGGCTCATACGGGACGGGGGGTTTGCCTCGGGACAGCGGAAAAAGCAAAAATCAAGCTGTAACAAACAAAACAATACATCGTGGGGTTTTTGAGAACAGGGGGCTTAGTATGACAACCCTAAGGAACCCTAAAAAGTTTAAATTAACCCGAGGACCATGAAACTTTGGTGAAAAGCAGCCCCTAGACGGGCTCTCCCAAAAGAGAAAACACGATGAAGGGAGTAGGGGATGTCAAGTCATCAAGTACGGAGAAAAAACAAAAGCAAATTGAAAAAAAACAAGGTCTGGGCGGACGGTTTGTGCTTATGGTCAATATGCTTCGTTTAACCGGAGAAAATATAACCAAGGGGAACTTGAGTTTCACCTGCGAGCGCTAAGGGGTAAATGGGTTTTGAGTTTTGGGATATAAAAGACAAATCAGAGGTAGAATATGATTGTGCGATGTAAGGGCGTGATAATCTGGCTCGTGTGGCTGGACGAGGTTTGGCCAGGTGAAGAGAGATTGTAAATAATCAGCAATTAAAACGAAGAAAAAGAAAGGAAAAGAAAAAGAAGCGCACTGAGCGAAAACAAGCTTAAAGCATGCACTGCAACGGTAATCTAAAAATCAGTGATTTATACGGCCTGATTTTCCGGCTCTTCTTCTGTGGCTGTCTAAGTTCGTCTGTTGTTTCCCTCTGCGATTCTCAATGCAGAAATAAAGCATGATAGGCGCGGTTGATGTACCACTGCAATATCAATGATCTCCAGCACATGGCAATGCAGAGCAATCCGGCGGCTGTCGATCTCATCTCAACCATCAACATTATAGGGTGGATGATACGTCAAGTGAAGAGACGTGTGCTTACAAATGATATTGATGCAGAAGAGAAGCTAAAAACCATAGCAGCTTCGAGACAAGACTCGAAACGATGGGATAAACAACAGAGGAAAAGCGAGCCTAGTCTGCTGATACCTTGACTTAATTTGACCTGATATTAACTGGCATCGAAGGCAGGGAAAACGGCCGAAAACGATGTCTTTAGTCGGTCAATGAAATATAAAAAAAGAGCAGTGGAAAACACGACACCAGTCGGCTACGTCCTTCAAAGGCCAACGACAGCCAAAGCCAAAACATCAAGTGCTTCATAATCAGCCATGGCACACAGGGGTTCCGCATTGGGCATTTGAATGGTAAATTTGAGTGAATTATTGTAGATAGCGTGTAACTTTAATACTACGACCGGCTAGGAGCACAAACGAGATGAGTACTTACTTGTGCAAACTTGCTTAGATATAAAGCAAAATGATAAAAGAATACGCTGGAACCGTAAGAAAAGCCCACCGGGTCCTGTTTTAGAATTGATAGTACCAAAAAAAAGTTAACAATATGCTCATCGGAACAATATCTCTGGTAAATTCGCTAGAGCTCAGAATGGCTGAGAACCAATAACGCTAGTACGGACAGTTTTCTGGCGAGAATGACAGCGAGGTGAGGGAGCGAGGCTAAAGCAAAACGCACAGGGCAAAACACCCAGGCAAGTGCAGGAGAACAAAAGTTCGAGACCAGCAAGAAGGAGACAAAGATATAGGTTCATCTGGCAGTGACGGGCGGCCAAGATAAAAGAGCTACTTTAATTAAGCTGCATGTTAACTAGTTAATCCACGGGGCGGGAAAGCAAATAATGCGGTCATAAAAAAGGACCTTGACCAAGCTTGACTTGGCCAGGATCAGCTAGGTGGATCGGCCGACATTGGATGAGAAGGAGAGTTTCACACAGCGAAAGCGAAGAAGGGCAGGGACCTGCATTTTCGACAGCCCAGAGCGGATATCAAGGAAGCAAAGGCACCGTTCTATGCTGACATGATACATGTGCCATCACGAATACGTCCCATACACGCGCTCTTTCCTTTGCCAACGTATTAGTCTAATCTTCTTTTGTCCTTTGAGAAACAGTAACTACCAAACTACAGAACAAAGCATAAGTTGTATCTTCCTGTTCTTTTCGCGAAAAAAAGAAAAAAAAAAAAAAAAAAAAAAAAAAGCAGGGACCGTCAAAGTAATAGAAAGCACTGTTACTGGTGGTATTAGCTTTTGTCTGATTCCTGCCCCGGTCTTTCCACCCTGGTATGGCCTGGCCTGAAATATCTTTGTGGGCGGCTTACGGTAAAGGAAGGAGCAAGAGAGGAGAAGGAGACCAGGAAAGAAGGAGCAAGAGAGGAGAAGAAGACAAGGAAAGATGGAGCAAGAGAGAAGGAGAAGAAGACAAGGAAAGAAGAAGAGTAGGAGGAAAGTAGGAGGGGAAAAGGACCCCATCCTATGGCCTAGCCCTGTAGGGTGTTTTGCTTTGTATGAACAAAAGATTGCAGTTGCAAGTTGGAGTTACAGTTGACTGAAGGTTGCAGGCCCCGCCTCTTGCCTTGCCTTGCTATTACTGGCCAGCTTGGGTATTCTTGTCTGGCAGGAGAGGAAGGATGCAAGTTGACCGCTGCCTGCAACCAAAGCCATCCTTGGCAACTGACTTACACGAGGCAGGAACGGCTAGAAGAAGCAACAACCACTGCCAACAACCCGGCAGGTACTGTTTCTCTAGTTCGTTCTCTTTCTCGCCTGTGACCACCGCGCCACGTATATGAAGAGATGGGGCTGCTCTTTTTCTTTGTTGAAATTTCTTCCCTTCTTTTCTTCTTCAGTTCTTCACTCACTTCACCAGGTTGAGGTTTTAGTCATTCCTTTCTTTTCATTCTTTTCCCGTTAGCCTGGAGCTTTCTCTCGTTCAAGCACTGCGTGCACATTACTCTCATTCTTACTACAGTCTTTCTTTTCTTTTTACTCACGTGTTCCATCACCGCTCCCGGTTGGATTCTCCCTCTCTCTCTCCATACTACTACTACCTCTTCTAAAAACTCAGACGATTCTCTTTACATCTTCGTCAACATGAAGCACTTTGGTTCTATGCTCGCATCGGCTGCTGCCGTTGCTGCCCACGGCATCGTCTCCAACGCCACCATTGGCGGTGAGGTTTACGACTTCTACAACCCCTTCACCGACCCCTACATGAACCCCACGCCCTCGCGCATTTCCCGCAAAATTGACGGTAACGGCCCGGTTCAGGATGTTACCAACATTGACATTCAGTGCGGTGCCAACGGCGGCAACGGTACCACTGGTGCTAAGCTGAGCGCCAAGGCTACTGCTGGTTCTACTGTTGAGCTGCACTGGACTTTGTGGCCCACTTCTCACGTTGGTCCTACCATTACCTACATGGCCAAGTGCCCCGACTCTGGCTGCGAGTCTTTCCTGCCCGGTACTGAGGCTGTTTGGTTCAAGGTCCAGGAGCAGGGCCGTACTGGTACCTCCGACACCTGGGGTTCTGTAAGTTGTGTTTTTCCCTCGGTTGTGCTGCTCATTACTAACTTTATCTAGACTGCCGTCATGACTGCTGGTGGCTTCGTCAGCTACACCATTCCTGAGTGCCTGGCTGCTGGCAACTACCTCGTGCGTCACGAGATTATTGCTTTGCACGCCGCCTACTCCTACCCAGGTGCTCAGTTCTACCCCAGCTGCCACCAGCTTGAGGTTACCGGCTCGGGCTCCACTTCTCCTAGCAGCCTGGTTGCCTTCCCTGGTGCCTACAAGGGCTCTGACCCCGGTATCACCTACGATGCCTACAGCGCCAAGACCTACACCATCCCTGGTCCTGCCCTCTTCACTTGCAGTGGCTCCTCGTCGGGCTCGTCTGGTTCTTCCAGCTCTGCCGTTGCCTCTTCGGCTGAGGCCACCTCTGTCGCCGCTTCCACCTCGGCTGCTGCCACCTCGGCCGCTGCCACCTCGGCCGCTG
>JACYXV010000206.1:0-11118 GCA_016859225.1 Thielaviopsis cerberus | reverse complement strand
GCCATGAAAGCCATGAAAGCCATGAAAGCCATGAAAGCCATGAAAGCCATGAAAGCCATGAAAGCGACAAGTTCATGCGATTATGCCTTGAAAATAATATTTTCTTGCTTTCTTGCCTCCCCATGCTTATTGGTCTGAGAATATCGAGAGGCCGTTAATGAGCCCTTTTGTTCTATCAAGCAACAACTAGCTATCTACGCTAAACAAGTCGTCTGCAACTGGATTCAGCTCGTCAACAGCTTTCTCTGACAGTGCATTTCATATGTCCACGATTATTTGGGAGACTCCAAAGAAGTCTGTCGATTGGGCTAGGCAGGTCAACAAGTTTAAGCAACAAGAGGGAGCCTCAATTTTGGTGCGTAACTTCTTCCAAAAGCTCTGAAAAAGATTCGATGAGAAAATCGACGAGCTGGCGAGCCAGAAAAGAAAAATCGAAGCTCTAGAAGCTCAAGTTGAGTCTTTGCGACCAAGGAAGAACAAGAAAGTAGTTGTGAGCCCAAATTCAAAGTTTGTCACCATTTGGCATGTTCAACATGCGTAAATCGTAGCGGGGGAAGGCGTGTAATTGCTGGAAGATAGCAGCGTAGAAGAGAGTCAGATACTCTATCTTATGCAAGACAACGCACCCGTTCATAAATCTAGAGTCGTGCTAGAGTGGTTTGAAAACAATGGTATAGAAGTGCTTCCCTAGCCTGCTTTCTCTCTCTATTTGAACCCTATTGAGCATGTATGGGCTAGAATTAACACTCTATTACCGGAAAGATATGAAACCTTGCACAAACACAATAAGGATAATGCTAATCACAAAGCATTTTTTGCTGGTGTTCATGATATTTGCAAAGGTTTAGATCAAGCCTTTGTATAGACCTTAGTTAAATCTATGCCTAGAAGCCTTCAAGCAGTCAGGGCTAGTATACCAAGTATTAAAAAACAAATGAAATCATTATACTTCTTTCAAATTGTTCTTCCTAATGGCACTGGTTCCTTTCTTGCATATGTTCTTGATGTTGAGATATTCATGTCAATGGAGAGGTTGCACAAAAAAAAAGCCATCATCTTTTTTGTGGGAGCGCCGATAGTTTTGCGGACCAACATAAATGCATTTCGCTGCCATCAATTTCTCATACCTCGAAAACAATCATGCTCCCACCTGCACCCCCGGCGCCGCCTGCACCGACCCCTCCTCATCCCCCCCCTCCTCGGCACCTACACCCTCGCTGCCCCCACCACTGGTCCGGTTCGACAATGGCTTGGTTGGATCATACCCTACCTCCTTGATGATCCCCAGGCCCTTTGTCCGGCCTTCACGGAACAGCAGTGGCGCGCCCACCGTAATGTACTCAGGCCTTTGCACAAAGCGGAAAGCCACAAGCGCGCGGTCGCCCGTCCGGATAAACGGCCGGTCCAGATCGATAATCGCACACGTCTGGCAGACAGGGCCAATGTGCAGCATGGCCTGGTAACGCATCTTAATGGTCGTTGAGTGGAAGAGAATCAACACTGTAGTTTGTCAGTTGGCTGTAGAAATTCGCCGAGAACAAGAAAACTTACCTTCAGCAATAAATTCCCGATACACGGGCGGCGACAGCCCCGTCTCCGGACGCGGAAGCACAACCATGCCCTTGCGTAACAAGTCACTCCGCACCTTGCGCAGGGCAAACGACGCCGACTGTCCCGCCGACGCAGCCATCACACCGATGCGTTTGCGTTCAATGGACCGCACAATGGTGGGAGTAAATTGGCCAAGTGCATTCGGCCCAATCAGCACGTTGTCGCCCGTGTGTATGACGCCCGACTTGACAATGCCCGAGACCACGGTACCGGTAAAGGGCACGGAGAAGATGTCGTTTACGTGGAACTCAAACGGGGCTTCGCTGTCGTAATTTCCATGGTGCGGAAGAATGTTGAGAAATGTGCGCACCAGGTCGAGGTTCAGACCAGTCACGTTGGACACTTGGAAGATGGGGCAGATGCGCTCGCTGACAAACTGCGTGGCCGTGTTGACGCAGTCTTCGTATGTCTTGACAAAGATGGGCAACTTGCGGGCTCCCGGGCTCTTGAGAATCTTGGTCAGCGACTTGAGCGTCTGCTCCAGGATATTCGGTGGGCAAATATCAATCTTGGTAATCACCACCATGATGGGGATCGAGAGGGCGAGTGCAATTCCCAGATGCTCCTTGCTCATGCCAATCAGTCCATTATTGGCTGCCACCATGAGTAGGCAGTAGTCGGGCTTGGACGAAAGCAAGCCAAACACTGTCGTCTTGAGATAGCGTTCGTGGCCTGCCAAGTCTGAAAAAGAAATCACCTTGGCGCTACGCTTGCCGATTTCTTCCCACGACAACTTGCGCCCCGTGTCCGACGTCACCACACGGCCGGCCATATCGAAGCCAAGAATCTCCATGCCGACAGAGCTTGTCCGCCCGCTCTCAATCTCGTGCTTGTGCCGAAACAAGTTGACGCGCGCGCTGCCGCGACCGTCATCCAAGTCACCCTTGACAAGCACACCCAGTAGCGAGCTCTTGCCCGCGTCCACATTCCCCACCACTGAAAAGCGCGTCTCAATGACATCCTCAATGATTTGCGGCTTGCGCCGTACCAAGACCTTGCCGCTGCAGTCGCTTCCTAATACGTCTTTGGTAGACTCAGCCTCGACATCACCGCCAACGTGCTTTGTTAGCAGCAATTGGCACTGCGCCTGCGCTTGCTCTGCTGCAGCGCATAGCCGTGCATATGCCTCATGCCACTGGTTTAGGGACAAGCCCATGGAGACGTTATTACTTTCAAAGCCGACGTCAAAGATGGTTTCGCCACCGCCTTCGTCAATACGCGCTGTTAGTAACGCCGCCAAGCGCACGAGGGCATCCTCTTCGTTTGCTGCCGTGTTGAGCAAAAGGTCCTTTAGTGCAATGTGCGGCGTCGTCTCGTCGAGATCCAATTGCTCAAAGAGATCGTCGAGTTCGTCGTGATGCTCCTCGGTGGCTGCAGGGGCTGTTGACTCGGCATTGGGTCCTGATGACTCGTCGGTGGCGGTTTTGTTTTTTTTTGTGGCGAGTTTACGCTGCTGTTGTTCAACATATTCGGCAAAGTCGCTGAGAGCCTGGGAGACGGAGGTTGTTAGTGTTGGGTGATGTTGTATATAAAAGAGAATGGGCGCCTGGAACAGGGGTCGAACCGGAGTTGGGTGGGACAACTAACCGCTTCGCCACGCCGCTTTTCGTATGGCAATGTTTGGAGTTTGTTCATTGTGCTTTGCGGTGCTGTGCGGTGATTATATTTCAATCAATCAACCAATGCTGTGCGGTGCTGTGTTGCTTCGAACTGTTGACGATGTGCGGCTTAGGAATACAAGTCAATAATATGCTTGATAAGAATAAATGAGATCGCAGCCAAAGAAGCTGTTAGGCGGTGATGAATTGGATGAATGTGGCATATATTGAAGAACGAGTGGTTGAAAGGAAAAAAGAAGAAATAAAAGAAGAGATAAATGCGGAATAGCTGCTGAATGCAGAAACAAAGAAAGAAAAAACCAAGTCGTAAAAGGAAAAGAAGCGGAAAGCCAATGGAAATGCCAGCAATGCAAGATGCAAGATGCAGGCAAGAATAAAGCAGGAAAACTACCTCCGTATGCTGAATACTGTGTACCATGGACGTTACCATATACCAAGAATATCAGGCTACTAATGAAAATAAAGCGCAGGGACTTGTACACAACGGCAAATGCAGCACTGTCTAGCATGTGACAAGAAAATCACCAGTTTTAGCCTGTCCTCGAGTACAGCCTGAGGATACAAGTCTTTATATGGACGTTTGTCACATTCACAGGCCATTTCAACCGCGCCTCCATCCCGCTCTATTCCATTCACTCTCTCCGTCGGTCTGGCCCCCCTCTTCCCATCTCATCCATACCCCCCTTGGTCAACATACTACCCCATCAAAGCTCCAGCTCTTGGCTATGACTGCACGCCGAACAACCGGATGATTCACCTTCCTGCTTCTCCATGCCCTTGATTCCATGCTTTTCTGTTTGTATCACATGGCCCAGGCCGTTCAGATAATCCAGGGCCTTGACTCAACAAAGCAGCTGGTCCATTCAACCCTCGTTCACCGCACAAACCGCCACCATCTTGACTCATCTCCGTGTCTACGCCTGTTGCACCCACACTCCTATCCTTGGCTTTGTATCAACATCACTTGAATACCCTTTTAAATCAGCCCGCTGTCGGATTCATTGTCGAAGGCCTTTGATAGATTTGATTTGATTATATTTAACGTCTGGCCTTTGATAGATTGGATTATTTGGGCAATATCTAGGGCAGTTTTATCGGATCTCTTTATAGTTCACTATTAGTCTTTCCGCCTGTACAGTTAAAAAAATAGGGCGGTTGGTTTAGGGGTATAACGTTTGCTTCGCATCTTCTGCGAACCTGCGAAAGGTCACGGGTTCGATTCCCGTACTGTCCACTCTTTTTTGAAAAGATCGTATCTTTTTTTACTTGGCTTCATTTTTCTTCCTCGAGGAGGGGGAAGGCCACCACCCGCGTGGTGCAATGGGAGGCCTTGGCGTGTGTAAGCGTGAGACCTTGGCCTCGCGAGCAAACAGGCTAATAATTGTAACCATTGTCTCGTGGGTAGCCCTGTCGTATGTCGAACCTCAGTCTCGTGTGTAGACTGTTAAATAAAGAATCTCATCATCATCGTCTACAATGACACAGTGAATAAAGACATTTGGTATATTGTTCATTAACATCATCTCGTTCGTAGTAAATGTACATCGCACTTACTCGTGCTATATACATTAAGGTAGATTTCTTGTTCCTTTCTTCCCTCTAAACATCACCCGCATCTTCGGCCGTCTGCTTGGTCGCCTTTTCCTCCTCTATTGCCAATTTAATCCACGGGTGCTCCAAAACCTGGTCAATGGTAAATCTCTCCTCGACATTGCGGTCCAGCATATGTCGCACCAGATCGATGCTGTCCTCACTGACAATGTACGGCACACGCAGGTCGTGGTCAATAATTTCGTCAATCGTGTAAAACGGGTTCTCCTTGTAGATGATGGTGTACAAAAGGATGCCCAGGGCCCAAACGTCTTGCTCCTTGCCGTTGTACGCCTTGCCGGCGAGAACTTCGGGGGCCGCATAGTCTAAGTAATGTTAGTGCGTAATTTTGCAAGCGTGGTTTCATCCAAACCTACCAATTGTACCAACAAACACATTGAACGGGCCGCTCTTAATGTAGGCAGCGCTGCCAAAGTCAATCAGCTTAATCACGCCCTTGCCGTCCAGAATGACATTTTCATCCTTGATGTCTCGATGCACAACCTTGGCCACGTTGTGCAGGTGATCAATGGCCCGGGCAACCTGTAGAAAAATACTACGGCACTCGGCCTCGGCCATGTCATTCGCCCGAAGCTCAATGTAGTCAAACAGATCCATGCCAGGCATACCGTGAGGAACCATTTCAATGTAGTAGTTGACATTGTCCTCAAAGAAGCACTCCATCTCCACAATGTTACGATGCATGTACTCGGGCCGACGCAGATATGACATGACGTGAATTTCTAGAGGCACCGTACCAAGACGGCGGTCGCGCGTCCACGTATCGACTAGAATGCGACGCTTAGTCACGTACTTGAGCACCACCTTGCGGCCCGTGGCGTTGTGGCGTGCTAGCTTGACCTGGCCGTATGCACCCTGGCCCATTTCTTCTAGAATTGCGTAGTCGTCAATGGTAGCCTTGGCTCTAGTGCCGGGCTTGTGAAGTGGCGTCGCTGGCGTCGCAGGAGCAGTCGAAACGGCTGTACTAGCAGGAGTCTTGGTTTGTTCCACAAGCTTAGCTGTTGGTTCCGTCTGGGGCGTTTTATGGACCACTGCAGCGGGTTCCAGAGCAGCAGGAGTCTGCGGGGAAGACTTGGTCTTTTCATCCAGAGACAAAGGCGGAACCGAGTCCGAAACCTTTTTCTTGGTGGGCTCCTTGGGCTCCCTGGGCTCCTTGGCATCGTCCGAGTCCGAGTGCATGTCAACAGGGCTGCGAGACTCGAGCTGGCCAGGCGAAGGTTGGTGTAGCGGGGACATCATGGCGGCAAGAGGAGGCGTGCCATGTTCGTGGGCCGACTGGCTACAGTGAAGGTGGCGCGAATACGTGACCCACAAAGCATACACAGTCTCAATTTGATGTTGAGTCTCGGTAGCAGCCTCCATAGCACTATGATCGTCTTCATCAACCTCGGCAACACTGCTGCCCCGAACATCAGCTGGCTGGTTCTCGCTCTGAATCACACGCATCTGCACGTCAACCTTGAGCTCGGAACCGTCACGGTGCTTGGCGGAAATTCCAATCGGATAGAGGAACGCATCGGAAGCATCGGGCTGGTGCTCGCGTAGAGCTAACAGTGCAGCAGCTTTTCTAAAGCTTGTTTCGGGAATAACCATGCCAGGCGTCAAATCCACACCGTCTTCTTCTTGCAGAATCTTGAGCAGCTTGTCAAAGTTGGTAATAATGGACGTAATAGCCTTGCCATCAGCCTTTTCCCAACCAAACAAAGATCCGCAAAAGACAGAGTTTGTGCTCTTGATGCTCAAGTTTTCAGGCGTCAGGACAATGATACCAGCCATGTGGGGGAAACTTGAGACACGAAGTTCCAAAGATCCGCGGACCTGCTCGACGCTGCACGGAATGTTGACCTTTGCCGAGTAGGGGCACGTGTAAAAGCGGCGCCGAGCAATCTGGGCGTAATCAATAGGGCCCTCACGCGGGTCGATGCCCTGTCGGGGGATCCGAGGAATAAGACTGTTGGCGTCAATATTTTTTTTTATTTTTTCCGTGCCCCAGATGGTCTGGCACGCTCCAGTAACCTTTTCCACAGTACCGTCGGGGCTGAGCGTAATTAAAGCAGAGTCTTCGTGAATCTCTTCAACGACCCAAATCAGCCCAACACGCTTCTCCTTGACCCAGATACTTGCTGAACCGGTGGTGCCGTTGCGTTTTTGAATTGGCACAACATCACCGCACAAAAGAACACCGCGCGACTGGCTGTTTCTGTGATGGCTGGCAGTTCGCGTCTTGGGCGGGTTCGGGTCGCCGTTGTGAACAGTCTGCGCTCTACGGGACGGCTTGACGCCAACGGGCGATCTAGGGTTAGAACTGCCCAAAAAACGAGGCGACATGCCAGGCTGTGAGCCAATAAGAGCCGACGCCGCAGCCGCAGCAGCCGAAGCGTTGGGTCTGCTAGACTCGTCTTTTTCAGCCTCGCCAGGGTCAAGATATCTCAGCTTCTTTTCAAGCCAAGCGCGGCGCTCCTCTTGCACCACTTCCAGAATACCAATCTTGCGAATCTCTGTCTTGGTTACACCAAACAGCAGACATGCCAAGTCATTGGCCGACAAAATGGTCCACGGCGGCTTAGCCTCGGTAGTAAAGATGGCCTGAGCCGCAGGGACCCATCTAGTGCCAAGACCATGTGTACCTGACATTGACCGTGAAGGGAATCCGGGGACAACAGGCGACGAATTATCTTGGAGAGCTACGTCTGAGCTGGCACCGCCAAAGTTGTACTCAGCAGCCATTACCTTTTCAGGCACGGCACTGGGCGAGGTTTCAGTCATGGTGCGCTTCAAAGATCCGGGGCGGTTGGGGCCAGTCATGAGATCGAGTGCTTGGGGGACCGCTTTGGCATTTAGAGGCGATACGGGCTTGTCTGGCGACTGCGCGTGAATTTCGTCGTCCGTCGGGGATAGTCTGAGAGGCTAGAGTTGGGGCATGCTCGGTGGGTGTTAATGTCTCGGGGCTAGCAGTACGGGGGCCGAAGCTGCGCTCAAAAAAACTGGTGTTTGGGGTATCGCGCAAGTCAACCATACTGGCGGAGCCGTGGATGCCGTCGGGGCCGCGGGCAGCCTCTGAGTCGTCTGTCGGCATCCATCTGTGGCTCCGGTGGGCCGTTTGCCGGCTCTCATCGGTCTGCGCAAAAGAAAACGAATGTAGAGATTCCGAGGGAAAACGGGAGAGATCTTCGATAAAGAGTGGCGACGTCGGACCTGCAGCCACAGCGGGCATCATCGAAGGACTGGGCAACGAAATGTGCATGGATGCTGATCGTAGTCCGGCAACAGACGGGCTTCTCGAGGATGGTGCCGAGGGATGCGCATGCGATCGGAATGGTGGTTGCTGTTGCCGGATGCGACGCAAAGCAGATAGACCAAGGTGGTCATGTTCCGTTAATATGCTAGATCTGCGCGACATAGACGTTAGCTTCGGGCTCCAGAAGCAGACATATTTGCAGACATACCTAGAGACGGCAGCTTCGAGTTCAGTGGAAATATCAAATGAATATCTCAGGCGCGAACGGTCGCCGGCCAAATCCGCTGAAGAAGCATTCGAGACAATATTGAGCAGATTTCCCGTACTGCGGTTTTTTTGCAGCGGCGAGTTGTGGGGGAGCGACGAGCGCCCACGTTGTTCGTCGGTGCGGTCGGTTTGACTATGAGAAGTTGATTGCTTTGTTTGTTGCTGTTGCTGTGTTTGAGTACGGTGGTCGTCGGCAGTCATGGTGACGGAAGGCCTCGTCGGGTGGCTTGAATGGTATTGTATGTACTGTACTTTGAGGCAATCTAGTAACGAAAAAATACTAGTCAATATACCGTGTGCATAAAGTGGTTACTCGAATGGGGTTAAGCTAAAGCGAATCGATATGCGTGCGCGTCTGTGGAGAATGAGAAATTAAACGTGTATGGGCTACGAAGGACCAAGCCAAAGTAAGCAGACCACGATGTGATGTAGAGATGCAGATGAAGCCACAAAGCGGTAGTGTCACAAGAAGCAGATGAAAAACAAGCGAGCGTCGAATCAAAAGAATCGGCCAAGTGTCATGCCATGGAAAGCTGACGAGACAGGCTAGGCTATGTATTTGGGGGGGGGGGGGGGGGGAATAGCATATGACAATAGGACAGAGGCACTCGCTCACTCACTATAAACTGAACTGGCGTTGAGGTTGGAGCACTAGAGTAGTGGCAATTTGTTGTACGTTTAGCAACTGGTGTGTGTGGCTCTGTTCGCCTTGCAGGAGAGCAAAGGACTGGCCAGGGCAGCAGAACTCGCAACCGGACACGGACAGGGGGTGTTGAAGTGACTGACGTCTTTTGCAGCGGCAGTGCTGTAGTGAGTAAAGACAAGTCTGGGGCGGCCGCAGCTATTGGGTTAGATTTGGATTGTTTATTGTCCTTGGGCAGCTGATTGCATTTCTAGATAGCCGAGACGCGACGGACAATATAGGCCAAGAAAAAAGCCGTCGATATGAGTCGAGTTGAGTTGATTTGAGTCGATTCGAGTTGAGTCAAGTTTGATCGAGTGGATTCCGATTGAATAGCGAATGAGAAAAATAGAAGCAAGGAAAAAATTAGTTGGGATTTTTGGAGGGGTTGCTTTTTGAGTCGAAGAAAAGAGGGTAAAAAAAAAGGTGATGGAAAAGAAGCAACGAGAAAAAAAAAATAATAAAATAAAAAAGACGTCCGGCCCAATGAGGGGTTCTGAAGATTGGGAAAGTAGGAAATTTTGTATCGTGTTGTGGGGGAATAGAAGAGAGAAAATCTGCAATAACAACGGCAAGCGACAAAAGTTAAGACGACTTTTCTAGTGGCAATTACCGTTTTTCTTTTTGTTCTTTCTTAGTTGTAAGACATCAAGATTGGCTTCCAGTGGCAACGAAGGAACTGCTAGCCAAAAGCCGGACAGATGAATCGAGGACGGTTTCAAAATCTAACCAGTCCAGGACCAAAGAAAAAGAAGAGTGGGAAAATAGTGACAAGCAAAGCTTCGATAAGGCTTGCAAGAAAAAGAGTCCATGAGAGTAATGAATAAAAAAAAAAAGAAAAAGAAAAAGAGTCGCACAGATGCGCTCAGGCGGCCGTGGTCAATTCCAAGGGAGTGAATCAACAAAAGAGACCAGAAGTAGAAAAGTAGGGCGAGATGATGCTGGGCCTTGGAAGTTTGCTTTCTGCCTTGTTGTAGATGGGTGATTTGAGGTTTGAGTTTGGCAATTTACTTGGCAGTTCTGGTTCGCTCACCACCAATATAATAAACAAGTCAAGTATATGGGAAGATAGCCGCACAGGATTATAGCGGGCCCGTGGAAGTACTACAGACGGGTGCTTATAGTGATGGCTCATACCAAAATTGGGCTCATATTCCCTGCGCCCGTACGTCAAAGGCAGTGAGTGAATGCTGTGCTGTTTCTGCTTACAGGCGTTGATGCGCTCAGCGGGACACGATTTATTAGCTGCTTTATTGCTTACATAGCTAGTCATCATTAGTAATCTAACTTTGGTTGTTTCTGTGCATTCTTTGTGTTTAGGTGTGTTGTGGTTGTGTTCATTCCTGACTTAACAATATTGGCTGGCTGTTGTGTTTAGCCTAATGAAAGGCAGACAGGCAAGAAAGACAAGGCCCAAAACGTTTGAAAACATGGGTTGACGATGAATCGACGTTGGGTTTTTTTCCTGTTACCCACTAAGTTCCAGGTCGCAACACTGCAGAGCCAAAGACGGCCAGACAGCCAAACAGCCAAACACAGCCAAGCACAGCCAAAACCCTAAGCCACAGCCGCTATGCCAAAAACAGCTTCCCCGGAAAATCAAAAGCCCGCTAATTCACTTTGTAATTACATCATGTGTCTATTAAAATATGATCGCCAACCACTGAAACAGAACAGCGCCCAATCTCCAGTACATATCATACCAATCCTACGTATACATCAACTCTGGATTCGCCCGGAAATTGCACTGACACTTGCACTCGGGCACCGGGCACTCGCTCATCCGCGCAAACCACTGCCGCGCATGGTCTAGATGCAACACATGCTCGCACCGCAAACAGAAACTCGGAAACTTGGCCGCTGCCCGCACCGCTGGGTCCGCTGACGTCTCAGGCCGGTCAGACCGCGGCATTCCCACAATCTCCAAGCACACCACGCAGCGCGGCAACGTCCGCCCGCACTGCGGACAGCTAATGCCTGCGGCAATCTGCGCCTTGGCTAGTGGATTCGATATCGGCGACGTCACACTGCTGGCGCCAGCCACCGCTGCTGCGCCCAGCGACGACACAGGGGGGAGCTCCAGGCCCGCT
>JACYXV010000205.1:7842-20050 GCA_016859225.1 Thielaviopsis cerberus | reverse complement strand
TATTCGGGTGTAATACATGTTTTTTTTTTTTTTTTTTTTTTTTTTTTTTTTTAATAATAATAATAATAATCATGCTTGGCTAACAAGGGCAGGACGCCACTTGGCTGACCGACTCGAGGAACGGCCGGGCCAACTCTGATAACTAAATGATGAGAGGTGAACAAGCTAGGAACGTGGCGGACAACTAGCAAAGCCAAACCGGGAATTTGAAATACTTGGGCGGATTCTAACGCTAGGGCGAAAGAGTCTGGGAACTGGGGAGCCGCTGAATGTGCCACAATGGAATAGAAGTAAGAGTGAGCAAAATCCCAGATGCTTGACTTTGTTGCACAAGGAGGAAAATCGCTAGTAAAACGCAGCTTGGCCTTGGGACGGAGGAGAAATACCACACGTATAACGATGAGGAGATGAAGGGACATGGAACGAAAGTAAACACCAAAAGCGGCAGCCGAGAGTGAATTCTGTCACTAGAGGACACAGGGAAACAGACAGAACAGAATAAGCGCTAGATGTATTGGAAAAGACACACGTTGCGTGTCTTTCTAGGACTTTTGGGTTGGCTCTTATCAAGGGTTTAGTCGGTCAAAAAACTTGCTAGAATTATTGCTTGTTTATTATTATTACTATTACCATTATTACAGCCATCATCGTTATTACCATCATCCTGCTTCTGTTCGTCTTTGGAATCATTACATGCCAAGTCTCCGTATTTCCTTTTGGGTAATGTTTTTCTTCTATGCACCCGCCCTTTTGGCCTTTGGATTTTCTTCTTCCAGAGTCCTTTTGCTATCATTGGTTCTCGCCGTCGTCTAGACCGTCGACTCCCGCCATTTTCTTTTTGGTGGACAGGCGTCCATCGTTATCTCCTGTCGCCCGACGAAAAGAGAGAGACACCGCACCGAGAGCAGCACAAGAAAGAATGGCACAGTGTCCTTTTCTTTTTTTTACTCTTTTATCAACACACTATCACACGTAAACCCCATGCAAATGTGATGATGAGTTTCTGCCGTGACTACACATCTATATGCAAACATGCAATGTGAATGTAAATGTACTCGGATTGCAGCTTCATCTGTCGTTGAACGGACCCCACCAAGTTGTACATTGTACTTGTAAACGCTCCGTACCAAGCAAAGCCTAGCTTGCCAGAGTTACACTCGCATTTTTTATTAGTTTTGGGAAGGACAAGGCGTAATCTGTTGCTGCTATTTTTGATAGTCATTCATCAGCAAAACTTTGTACCTAAACAGGGACCAAAAGTAAGCAGGCCGTAGTATTAGACCGACTTGGATGCTTTTGTAGCAGTGGTACCGCTTCTGTCTCTGACTGCCTGTCTTTCCTTGTTGCGCGTTTAGCTGACTGCGGCTGTGATCTCACAGCATGCTGTGCCATTCTGCTAAGTACTGAGCCTCGTCTCGTATCACTACATGATTTATATCCCCTAGAAACCATGGGCTCTCTTTCTCTCCGCTATCAATATATCTCGCGCACTGAACGAATTGCCTTGAAACCCACCGTGTCACTAGGCTTGGCTTGGATCTGACAGCGAGAAAAAAGACGTACAAGACAGAATGGAAAACTCGAGTCAACTCGACGCTTCCTGTTTCATAGCCATGTGCGTTTGCTGCCAGGTATCCAACACATTCTTTGCTGTATGTGTGTGTATTGGTTGACGCTTAAATATTACTCGTTCAGAGACCAAACGTCAGCCCCTCTTTGGCGTCGTTTGTTCCAGTAAGGAAGTAGGTAGACGTTAAATATAATCAAACCAAACGTCAGCGCTAGATGTTTGACAGGAACTACCAAGCCATTGAAATTATCGTAAGATTGGCCGAGGATGTTGTTGTTAGTTGCTGGCTCTAGTCATATGCTGACTCTAAAGCTACGGACCGGAGTCGGTGGCTAGCAAAGGGTCCGAAAGATATCGGAGATCCAAACACAGGGAATGAGCACGGAGCAGAGAAACAAACGACAACGGAGGTTCGCTTTGGCCAGGCGTTGGGCAGAGCGCCCGCTGTTGTTGCCAAGAGTGAGAGCTATACCTAGCAAAGTAAGTGATGAATATTGGCCACTTTGATTTGGGTTGGCTGCTAGTCTTGGATGTGTTTTGTCTGCACAAAGGTAGACTTTGGCTACTGTAGTAAGGCAACCAGACAAATCTTGAAATGGAGGCCTGCCGAGTTCATTTACGCCGTTTCATTTGACAAACGGCTTTTGACATGCGTCTTTTTGTGATGACCTTTTTTTTTTCTCAATTTCTTTTTTTTACCCTTAAGCTCATGAAGCTCAATATGGATTATGCCTGTAATTGGCTTTATGAGATGACTGCAAAATGATAAAGGTCGAAACACGAGTTTCCATTGTCGTACAGAGAGAAAAATGAGATAAACTCGGAGCATCAAGAAGGCAGGAGCCGATGGACTTGCTACTTCCTCAAAAGAAACACCATGTGTGGCGATTGTTAGGTTAACCCTTTCCTGCTTTGGCTTAACCCGCATGACTTGACTATTAGGCCTAATTAGGGTTGCGTCTTTGGTTTCTGCCAAATGGTTGGAGGAGTCAAGGAAAAAAAAAACACTGTATTGTGACCAAAATGCACGAGGCCTCTTGGCCTAGCAAACACTCGGTCGCGATTTTCTTTTGTCCACCTGCTCGATTCTCGTAGTGACAAAAAGGAAACAGAAACAAACGAGATCACTCATCAGGCCGGCGGCTCCATGCCTTGTTACCAAACCAGGCCATTTGTTGATGCAGTCGGAGACATTTTGCCCGGTTTGGCCGCGGCACCCAAAGATGCATTATCCTTGAGGCCGCCAAGTTCAGTTCAGTCCAATCGAGGCCCAGCCAGTAAGTGACGTCGAAAAACCGCCCTGCAAAACAAAGGTTGTGTTTGTGTATTAGCGTGCTGTATGAGAAAAAGGAAAGGCAGCCATATTAGCAGGGCTAATGCCGAAAGACTATGGCTGTGATTGGCCCTGGTAACGAGGCCGTACGTTGTTCTGTCACATGTGTTTCCGGCGAGGACTCATGTACTCTGGATGGACAAAAGCATGGCACTGAGAGGCAATGGCGATGCAGAAACCGTAAAGATGTAGAGTTCTAGCGCATGTTTCCAATGTCTACATGGAGATTGAGACGCCTACATGGAGCACCAGCGTAAAAAAAAAGCCCAATCTAGTATATATCGAGCTAGGCGGACACGTGCAGGCGGACATAGACCAGACCACGGGACAAGAGATAAGTCGACGGCCGCATTGAAAGACGCTGTTTTAGGGCTGTCGGACCGGCACATAAAAGAGCGAAGAGCGAGGTATTTGCAGCTTGTAGCTACTAACAGACTGGGCAAACTGCGTTGCAACGGTATAAAAGAGAGAAGAAAGATGGACAAGCTGCACTGCTGGGAAAAAGAAGATGGGCATGCTGCACAGTGAGAAGAAGGATGGAAATGCTGTACAGTAGGGAAAAACATGGACATGCTGCACAGTGAGAAGAAAGATGGATGAACATGCCGCACAGTGAGAAAGAAGGATACTCTGCACAGTAAAAGTAAACAGAGATATCAGCCGCTTCGCACTGTGAATGTCGCGGCTCTTGTGTGCTTGCAGCGCATTTGCGATTGTTTTGATATTTTACCCCAAAATTCCAGGCTGTAACTTGCCTTCGCCTCAACTGTATTCAGCCCATCATGATTTCTGACAGTTTTTACCGTCTTGATTTTCGTTGTCCGGCTTCTTTTTCCCTCCATAATCTGACAGAGCCTGCGCTAACGATGCAAGCACCAAACTTGTCACGCCGGGACTTTCCATTGCCCACTCACCACTCACCGCTCGCCATCCACCATTCACTGTATCCTCAGAGTTTGTGGTGACTTGTAGGCTGTACTGGCGCGGGGCAAGATTATGTGCCATACGTTAGTATACGAGTCTGGGAGTACACGAGTGTTCTTGTGCTCTGAGTCAAGCAAGGGTTGGGCTGTTTTCGGGAATTGTGTGACTTGAGGCATGTTGTCTTTGATTGTGTTGAGTTTATTCGGGGTGTTTTCTTCCTATAGCTTCGTATATGTAGCAAGTGAAATGAGCCGAGATGCAGGGTTGTATCATCAGAGGGCGAGATGCAGCATATGGGGTTGAGGGTTTGAGGACCTCTAAGTACTGGCAGCCTGGACCAGGTGTGTATCCGTTATTTTATATTCATTTATTCTTTCCAAATGTCTACCTTGCTCACCAGGCGGGAAAAATGCACTTTCAATCAACACCACTCTAATAAAGCGTCTAGCCACCCCCTAAAAAGAAGGGTACTCAACGGCACACAATGCTGAGACCAAAGTACTACATATAGCATGTTGACTGCCAGTCTACGCCTGCTTCGATCAGGCAGAGCAAAGAGCACTATTGGCTGGAGCCTTGCCAAGGTTTCGTAGACTAGACCGAGCCTTCTTTAATGCCGTTCATTGACTTGCCTGTCCCACAAACTTGCCTGGGACATTATATTTAGAGGCCCTGAGCCAAGCTTTGACCTTTGATCTTCAGTTGTAGGGTTCTGTAATGACGTTGCCAGGCTACTTACTGTGTAACCAACTCTATACACTGTGTCGAGCTTCCAGCGATTGGATCCTCTTTGCGGAAACATTTTCCACAGCCTGCCGGCGACTTTTTTTCAGCTTCTCTTTGTATTGGTACAACTTTGGCACACAAAGGTTCTATTTTTTTTTTTTTATTTTTTATTTATTTTTTTTCTAGCTTTCTGCCTACATGATTTTCACTGCACTCCTCTTCATACAGAAATCCCCTTTGTCCCCGAAAAGGAGCAGAAAACGGAACAAATCAAGACACATTGCAGTGGCCTTGTGAAATGATTCAAGGAACGAGGCCTACAAGATGGATAGGACGGAAATGAGAGAAGAAATGAGTGCTGTTTAGCTTAGGGCTCAGGCTCCAACTTGCGCAGTCTTTTGGTGAAAAAAGTAGGCTGCTTGGCTCCTGCACGTCTATTTTGTTCTTTTGCTCACCCAGTATTTGCATTTTCCAATGGACGGACTCAGCGCCTTGCATGCTTTGTTGTTTTATTTTTTCTTCTTCTTCTCCCCATCCTCTTCCTCTTCTTCTTGTATTCCGTCAGTGTCCCGGGCTACTGCAGCCTACGAACCTTTAGTTCCCCTTCAGCCACTCGCAACAAAAAGGCCTCCCTCTAATATTATTTCGTTTCTATTCTGCTGGCCACTTGCTTCCATCGTCTTGTCCTGCCGTGTTCCTTGAGATATGTCTCGAAGCTTGGCATACCTATGCATGTATATAATAGCGAACTCACACCCTTTATAAAACCTCTTCATCGCCCTTGTTTCCCCACCCAGCTCGATGTGTCTGGCTCATCTGTCCACTCCAAACGCTCCTTTCTTTTCAATCAAATCACATAGTCAGTATTTCACTTGTAGTAGCAACAGGAGTAGCTCGGCTACAAGTTGGTGTCTTTGCTTTGTCGATTTGTCGTTATCTGACGAACTTGTAGCTCTGATATGAGTGCCAAGCGAGTAGACTATTAGTACTACCCACAGCTTAGTTGTTTCTGCTTCCTACCGCTGCCGCTTTGCCGTTGCCGCCTTCAGGCTTTAGGCCTTTTTCTACTCCCATCCTTTGGTGGACTCAAGTTTGCACCTTGTTTCCCCTCAATATTTTGTCATGTCGTCCTTTTCTCCGGGGCTGAAACGAACAGCAGGGAAAACCCAAGTTACACTATAACCCAGGGAAAAGGAAGAATTAGAGAAAAAAAAAACTGTAAATATACACGCAGTCAGCCTGACCTAACTGACTCTATTTTGGCTTCATGTTGCAATACGATACCACCAGTCTGTACACCCCCAAGGTGAACAGAGACATTTGTCAGAAATACTCTTGTTTGGCCTGATATTTCTCCGTTTTCGTTACTTTGATTTCACTTGCTTGTTGAATCTAACCCCAATCTTTGCCCACTAGCATTAGGTCTAGCCCCAACTCTTGGCCAACTGATACTTGCCAAGTACATTGGATTCCCCGCGCTAATGTATCCATCACCCGGAAGTCTGTGCTGCCCGGCCGTCTGGTTGCGTATTAGTGGCTGGCTGGCTGGCTAGATCGTTGTAAGTGCGAATCGTTGTGACCATGACAAGGACAAGCCATGCTTTTCTTACAGGGTGGCTAAGAGGGCAGAGGCACTTGCTTCATGCACATTGCATAGAATGACACACGGCAGGGCCTGGATATTAGCTCACAGCCGGATGCTTGAGAATACTCGAGGCGTTGTTTGTTATCTGGAAGCACGCCGGCTGGTGTTAGTTGAGTCTGCTGTTGATTTTACCCTTACTTTGCACTTGTCTTGCCCTGTGGCGAAGTTGTACATTGCCTCAGACAAAAATGAAAGAAAAAACAAAAAAAAAAGACAGACGAAAGGCAATCAACATGTAAGCAGAGACGTTTTTGACAGAATAATAAACGAAGATGTGACTAGGGCTAGATGGTAGATGGTAGGAAAGGGATTTGCACTGCTGCCGTCTTCGATGCGGGCCACGATAAATTCGAGACCTTTATTGTAGCCGAGGGACAAATAAATAGGGATATTTATCTCTCAAGGTTGATTCATATGTTTTTTATGTCTGATTTGTAGCTTTGATCGGTCTTTTTTGTACCAGTTTAGTTTAGTTCATCTGGAAAAAGGAAAAGAAAATAAAAAAAAAAAATAAAAAAATAAAAAAACAACAACAAAGAGTCCGAAGCCAGTGGAATCAACCAAATGGCTGCTTTTAGAGTACCTAAAACCCAAACACAGGCTCTTAAAGTACCTAGAAACTAAGCACTGGTTGAATGATGTAGGTAATTACATAAACCTTTATTCCAGTTTTCTACACCTACACCTGCACCTTCCTGCACCTGAGCCTGCACCTGCCTCCACCCTCCACCCTCCACCTGAGCCTGCGCCTGCGCCTGCACCTACACCTACGCCTACCTTGCATCCATGTAGCTGCCATTCTCTGTCCGGTCCTCTCGGCTCTTCCATTGTGATTCGCTATATTGACCCGCTGGTCCTGCCCTGTCCTATTTATGAACTGGCAAGACCCCCATTGCCTGTTCCATCGACCAGTCATAGAAGTATATAAACTTCTCCCTTCGTCGCTCATCTCATCAGCTGCTTTTTCTCCTCGTCTTCTCTTAATCATCTCCATCCTTACTCTCACCAAAGAAATACCTTCCCTCATTCACATCCTTCACCTCTCGCATCTTCATCATCCGCCGTCTTTCTTGCTGAGTCGTGCTCGAGATTAGCAGTCAGCTATAAATATACATAATCTTCTTACTTGAGTCTTATCATCTTTCGCCGTAACATCTCTTCTTGACAATCAGAACACCAAGATATTGCCTTCTCTTCTTATTTCTGCTTCCAGAGATACCCGTCTGAACTACAATGTCAGGCCTGGCCCCTTCTAGCCACTACCAGGTCCCGGTTGGCGTCCCTCCCGAAATCCCCGGCGACCACAACTCCACCGGATCCATCGACCGGTCTCGGCCAACTGAATCCAACACGGCTCGCTCCGCCATGTACTCGAGCAGCGCTTTTAGTGCCGATGCCCGCCCCGATGAGGACTGGACCCAGGAACCTAACCTGGCCTGTCGACGGCGCACTCAGAATCGGATTGCCCAGCGCAAGTACCGTAAGTTATGCTCCGTCTTTTGCCTAGCCCACCATGGGATCGCCTCTTTGCCCAACCTACGCCACATATGGGATTGCCTCTACTGTCACTTATTGCCACAACTGCTAACAAAGACGGCCTGTAGGAAGACTCAAGCGTGAGCGCAAGCTCTCAGACGCAGCTACTGACCCACGCAATGAGCCTTCGCCAGTAATTGAAGCACCGGGGAAGCGCACGCGTCCACCAAGACCGCATCATTCCATTTCTAGCCCACCACTTCGCCACAACCCTACCAACATGGTTCCTGGCATGATGGGCGCCATGCCTATCGCGTATTCTTCTCCACCCCACGAGTTTGCCCAGTCTTCGGCACCGACGTATATGGATCCCGTGTACATAGCACCCGCACATCAAAACTCGTCTACTGGGACAAGCAGCTTTGTCAACCCCAACGGCCTTTCGTTGACTTCGGGTCCTGAGCCGCCTCACATGTCCATGTCGTCGAGCCTGCCTTCGCAGCCACCGTATCTTAACCAGCACACCCTTGGTGGCCTCTCCGAGTCGAGCTCCTCTGCCTCGCTGCACTCCAGCTCCGTCTCTCCTCATGAACCTCTGATGTCCGTGTCGCCAACTACTCCTGGCGCCACCATGTCGACTCCAGATAACCTCATGAGCTCCAACTATAGAACTGCAGGGTACAACGACCCTCTGCCGCCTATAGACAACTACAACAGCTTCCAGCTGTCTAGCCAGTACAGCAGCAGCTACCCGTATCACAGCCAAAGCCACCACAATCAGCTGAGCGGGTACCCGCCTAGTCAGCGACCTTCGACACACCGCACCTCGCACCACATGCATCTTCCGCCCGTTGACACTTGTGCTTACGATCCACGGCTTCAGTAAAGGGTCCGCCATTAAACCATCAAACATTCTTTCTTTTTTTTTCTTATTTTTACTAGAGTTTTTTTGTTTACTTCTTTGTGTGCAGAAAGGTATCTGCTACCGGTTCGACAGTTTTGTGTTATCTTTTGTTTATTATTGGTTTTATCTTTTAAGGCGGTTACGATATATATGAGGGCGTCGGGCTTGGGACTACTTGGAGGTTTTTCTTTTCGAGGGGGAGGGGGTGGTTAACTGTTTTTTTTTTTTTTGGGAACCGGCTTCAAAAGGGATTTGTGCTCATGTTATCACAATGACACAGGAATGCAAGGAATCATGTTTTGAATATTCTTCTTTGATGGTACAGACTGCTTTTTCTTTTAGCAAGTTTACAAATTTGTTTGGTCTCTGACTTCTTGCTTGAATTTTTAATGTTTTTGTGCCTCAGCTATTGATACATACAGCATACAGTGGTGACTGATTCGTGGTGTAGTGATTACGTGATGTTACTCTATTTGCAAGCATTCCTTGAGTCTCACTAAATCAGATACTTTATTTGTAATGCTGTGTTATTCACCCCCCATCAAACTTGAGTTGCTTCCTTTGCAAGCGCACAGCCTCAACATCTACACCAAGAGAGCCCGCGTTTTGCAAACAGCCAGTTGCTTTCTTCCAGGTACCCAAGTACGTGTACGCCTACACCATTGCTTGAGACGCATACGCATTGCCGATATTGTGCTCCATCGGATTGGCATTCTGTTTGCAGAATGGTACAGCATCCCTAAATACAAGCCAACCAAAAACCTGTATGTAAAATCTGGGCCTGTAACATTTCGTTTAAAGCAGAGCTCGGCCTTGGCAACATTAGAGAAGGTTCTGGCTTGTTGAACAAAAGGCCAAGGCCCTTCGTGACTGTTCCACAAGCTGCTGTTGTTGGCAGAAGAACAGACCCTCTGTGTTACCGTCGGAGGCATGGTACAAAAGCTTGCGTCTTCCATCACGTGACTAGGCCAAAGCTCAAGCTTCAATGGAGACCCACAAATAAGCCAAGAATTTAGCAAATATAGGCTCTATTTTTTCCAGCCAGATTTTGGCATTAAACCGCGTTTGGCAATTTGCTGCTATCTTATCTAAATACTACTTGACGTTTTATTCGCCATCTGGCTACCAACGGTTTATTGTCTTTTAAAATCATTTAACAATCATACATTTTTTTTCTTAAACAGGTTTTCTTCCCCAAAGCAATCCGCATTCGCCATACAAACATAGGCAAAATGTCTAGCCAAGCCGAATTAGAGCAGGACCGTTTGGTCTACCAAGAACAGGTACTTTGACCATTTCGGACGCTACACATGAATCTCAAAGAGTCGCATTCGAAACAATTACTAACGATGCCCGATTGCAGCTCGATCTCGTCGCTTTCCAGCTGAAAGATGACGCCGACAATGTTGAACTACAAAGCCTTAAAGCAGAGTTGGAACAAATGATATCCCTTCTTGATGAATCGTTGGCTGAGCTCAAACCCAAGGAATCGCAACTCGCCGCAAAGTCTTCTGGCGGATTCAAAAAATCAGCGCCGGCACCTACCGAACAGGCTTCTTCAGCCCCGACTGGCAACGATGACGAAACCGTTACATACCAGATCAACGATACCGTTTCGGCTCGTTGGGTTTCGGGTGACCGTGGCTGGTACCCGGCGCGCATCACCTCGATCACGGGCTCGGCTACTGCGCCCATGTACACAGTCAAGTTCAAGAGCTATGATACGACAGAAACCGTGCGTGCTCGTGATGTCAGACCAATTAACAATAAGCGCAAGGCTGACGGCATCTCGACCGGTACCGACTACCCAGCTTCGGGCTCAGCTACAGCCACTGCACCAAGCTCCTCGACACCTACAGTGGAAGCCGCGTCGACGTTTTCACCCATACCGAATGCACACAAGAGTTCAGCTGCCGCCGGCACCGTAGTGTCAGCGGCGGCCAGCGTGTATCCCGAGCAGATTGCCAAGATGCAGGCACAACAAAACACGCTGGACGGCGAGGTGAAACCCAAGAAGGCCAAGAAAATCAAGGCTAACAAGGAGTTGGAGGCGGGGAAGTCCAAGTGGCAGGAGTTCAGCACCAAGTCCAAGTTTGCAAAGACGCAAAAAAAGGACAGCATGTTCCGTACGCCAGAAGGCATCAACGGCAGAGGTAAAACTTTTTGATGCTGAATGAATAAGAATTTGCTTGCTAACGATTAATGTGTAGTCGGATTCACTGGCTCTGGCAAGGCCATGCGCAAAGACACGGCCAGAACTCGACATGTGTATCAGCCCACGGACGATCTCGATTAGAACCCGCCCGGAAGACCCCCATTATCATTATCTCGGTGGTACAAGCACACACATATGCTGACGCTACGGCGTAAGGCGGTAATCCTGTACTCGACGTCGCATGAAACGGACGCTAACATAGTGTTATCCATGGGTTCTTTGTATCATGGGGTTCTCCAAGTCGACCGAGGTGGCACGTGAGCGAATGCACCCCGCCAGTGTAACATCTCCGAAGCACCTTGTGCCCTTTTTGATCCGATGGTATGCAGCCATCCATTTATTTAAATAATTACAACTTATATAGCACCAGAAAATATAATCAGTATCAAGGCTGTTGTTTGTTTCCATTAGTTCGTAGGCCTGGGTCTCTAGTTTAGTTTATCCTCCGCAATGCCAATCTTGCGCGCAACCTGTTTCGCAATATCAAAGAATGCCTGTGCTCGTTTGCTCGTCGGATCAACCGCCACCGTTGGCCGTCCGGTATCTGCATCGTGGCCAATGGCTTGGTCTAGGGGGATATCGCCCAAAAAGGCAATGTCATGATCATTGCACAGAGCATTCATGCGCTCGTTGGCTCCAAAAACGTGGGATTCGTGCTGGCAGTTGGGGCAGGTAAAGAGAGCCATGTTCTGCACGAGACCAAGGACATTGACGTTTGTCTTTTTGAACATGTTGATGCCCTTGACGGCGTCTTTGACGGCGAGGGTGTGCGGGGTCGATATGATGATGGCGCCTTTCTACCGTTAGCATATATACATATATACCCTCATCAGGGAGTAATAAAGGACGAACCGTCGAGCAGAATCTGCTGCGTTATAGTCAATTGCGTATCACCTGTACCCGGGGGAAGGTCCATGACGAGAACATCAAGTTCTCCCCAGGATACTTCGTGCAAAAGCTGTTGAATGGCTTTCATGACCATTGGCCCACGCCACACGATGGGCTGGTCCTCGTCGACGAGGTAGCCCATGGACATGGTCTTGACGCCATATGCAGTAAGTGGCACGAGCTGGTTGACTGCATAGGGTAGGTAGAGTCGTGTGTTAGTTGGTTCATTAGCTGTTTGAGGAGGGGAGGTGTTGGACCAAGGAGAGAAACCGACATTCAGATAGATGGGGCTCCTCGTTGATATTGAAGATTGTAGGGATGCTTGGCCCGAATATGTCAACGTCTAGGATTCCCGTGCGCAGTCCCATACGCGCAAAGGATAGTGACAAGTTTGCTATATAAAATTAGCCGCAATCCCATGAGCGCACAAGAAAGAGGATGAGTAACTTACTTGCAACTGTACTTTTACCAACCCCCCCTTTGGCAGATGACACAGCAACTACTCTGTCTACACCGGCAATTTTGCG
>JACYXV010000203.1:0-20080 GCA_016859225.1 Thielaviopsis cerberus | reverse complement strand
CGGCGACCACGGTGACTGCCGGTGCCTCGCGCCTGGTTGGCACCGCCGGTGCTGCCGTGGCTGCTGTTGCCGTTGCCTTCCTGTGCCTGTAAATTTAGGCCTTTATGAATGCTTCGGTGCAAGGATGAAAGAGTACAGAAAAAAAAGCAGAAAAACAGAATAATGACAGCTTAGACGTACCGTATGAATCATGCGAATCTTAATCTGCGGACACCCTCATTCTTCTTTTTTCCTGTGCCTGTATCTTTTTCATTCGGTTCGGGTCGCTTTGGTTTTGGATGGCCGTTTCTTTTGTGTATCTCTTGTCGCTCGTTGTTGGTTATTTGGGCTCCCCGTCGAGGGTTATCGGTTTTCTGTTCTCTGTATGATATTTTTTGGTTAAATTTTTTACGACTTAGTTTTGTTAATGGATATTAGTTCGTGCTTACTTGATGGCTTTGATGTAAATTGCTCACACATTGATTGAATACAAGGCTGCAAGGGACGTGAAAACTCTTCATCATATACTGCACCTTCTATCGCACCTACCTTAGTGGTTACTGTCAACTTGCTCACGTGACCTCTGGATGAAATGAACCAATGAATGCTATTATACTTGTTATATCACAACCTATCTACATCACCACCGTCTATATATCTTCCTGAATACCTGTAACCACGCTCAACAACATGCGCATATCGTAAAAGTCCGCCACGTTCTTGTACACATTCAACCGCCCAACCACCTCCTCCTTTTTCATCGTGTTATTCCACTCACCACTGCACGTGCAGTGGTCCATAAACTCGCCAAGCTTGATCGAGCCACACAACTTGCACTTTTGATCCTGTGTCGCCCACTCAATGACATACGCCTCGACCGCCGCAATCAACCTCTCCTCAATGCGCATCCGCGAAAACTCAAACCCACAGCCCGAGCATCTCCACACATTATCTCCCGCGCCCTTTGCCAAATCCTCCGGCAAGAGATCCTCATCGCGGCAAAAGTCAAACTCGCGCGGCATCGCACAGTTCTCGCAGCTAATGTCTCGTAAGACCAGGCTCTCGGAGGGATTTCGGAAGGCGCCCGCGGCGCTAAAGTCATTGACGTCAAACATTTGCAGAAGCTCCTTGCGCAGCAGGCGCGCCTCCATAAGAATGTTCTTGTCGAGCGAGAGAATCTGCATAATCGCCTTGACCAGTTCCAAAACTGCCTTACGGCTGTCAAGACCGGAAATGTGCGAGCCGGGCAGCGCGGGGAAGTCGTAGTCGGCGGCGAGTTCAGGATGTGTCATTTCGCGGCGTTGGCGTGTGATTAGGCCTGCAATTTCCTTCTTGAGTGGCTTCTCAAAGACCGCTCCAGAGATGATGTCTGTGACTTCCATGCTCTCAAGCTCTGATGTGAGGCTACGTATGGGGATTTGCGTCAAGCGAGGTGTTGATGTAGCCTGTGAGCCGTTGGAATTCGGTCGCTTAAGGTTGTGCATGATGCGGATAAACTCGACGACCCAGTCAGAAAAGACGCTTTGTAGACGCAACGGGAGAAATGTCTGCATTTGCCAGTGCATGACAGTATTCAGGTCTTGGCCGCCCTCTTGCTCCACAATCTCATCGCATCCGACACCGCCGTAGTTGTACTCATCGTACCATACCAGGTAGTCCCAGTACTCCTTGATATCGAGATCAATGAAGTGAAACAGTGGCTGAGTCTTGATCGACTTGGTAATGTACTGACCAAAAGCATAGGCTGTTTCAACATCATGTTTAGTCGTCTGCAGAATCAGACGACTAGAGTTGGCAAAAATGACTTGGCAACCGACACGGCGGAAGTCGCCCATGAGTTGCTGAAACGCCTTGCGGCAGATGAGCTGGACATAGCGATGGAGCGTGTGATCGTACAAGTACGAGTCAGGACTTTCAACCCAGCGAAGAAGGTGGTTGACCATAAGGTCAGCCATAGGACTGCCCTTGCATGCCTCAGACCACCAACTCTTAACCATCTCACGGAGAACCCGAACGCCGGCACCAGAGAAAGAGTTATCCGAATACATGATTCCGGTACCATCCTTGTCGGTCGAAGAGTCAGCGTTGAACATTTCTTCGCCGCCCTCGAGGGCGTTGATCAGAGATGACGTTAGGATGGTATTAATGGCCAAATTGCGCACCTCCATCTCAATACACACGGTCGCATACGTGCCCGGGTTGTTCACCTGAGGCATGCTAATGACGTCGAGAGGACCAGCGATATTGTCCTTTTCGTAGCCACCATGGTCAGGGCGCGCATCGCTTGACCACCACAATGCCACGTTGTTTGCCTGTAGACGGCGCGCATAGGCAATATCGATGAGGAAGCGTGGGTCTTCCTTTTCAAGGTTGCACAGAGGGATATCGGCGTAGCGCGCCAGGGCCATAAAATGAGTAATTTCGCCCGAAAGACGCAGATAGTGGCGCACTAGCCGACGAACAACAACTGGCTGCCAGCCAAGCGGCGGCAATGAGCCATCGTACACATCATACTTCATGGGTAGCGTAGGGAATTCACCGAGGATCGGGATGTTGTGAATCAGCGCCTCCTTCTGTGATGACTGCACCACAAGAATCTGCGCGCGGAGCTCCTCCTTGTGCATCTTCTTAACAACATCGCTAATCTCCAGATGAGCCTTGCGTTGCGTCGTGACCTGAGTGACCTTGAATGTCAGGTTCTCCTGGTACTGGAAAAAGTCCTGGATGCTTCCGTTTGACGCAGCCACCTCAGCCACGTGATCACGCAGGCGCTCCTCGTAGATGCGCGAGATGTTTGGAAGATCCTGCATCATCTCACGCGAGCGCTGGAGAATCACAATATGCGCCTGCTTCGCGCCAGACGAAAAGATGCCGTAGATTTGTTTATCGCCGGCAGTGATGTGTGAGATGTAAATGAATGCCAGTGGGACTGACTCAAGATATGTTCGCTTCTTGTCCGGTCGCTTCAAGCCAGACAGATCAAAGCCGCCTTCAAGGCCTCTACCTAAAACGGCATCCTGGGATTGATCAATAGTGCAGGTGTTGCCGAGTTTCAACAAGGCGCGCATGTTTAGTGGCAACTTTTGTTCGTAGACACCTTCGACGGTGCGGTCGTTTAACAGAGGGAACCATTTCTGCATCTCCGTCATGTACGTCTCCTCCGACATGGTCAACTGCATTAGATTAACAGGAATATGTCCGCTGGGTAGCGTAGCATTGATGGGCCTCATAGTACAGTCCTTGAGGCCAGTCTTGGGCGTATTCTTGGTCTTAAAGTTGACATACAGCTGGCGCGGCACCTTGATCTTGATAGGATGGATCTTGGCATCAATCAGGGCGTACGCCATGACAATACCTGGGTTGTCTGTAGTCTTGAGATGCAGCACCTGCCAGGTGTTGGTGAACGTCGAGTGAGCCTGCTTCATCATGGTCTGTTGGATAGAGTTGCCAGCATTCATACGACGATCGCCAAAAAGCTGTCGACGACGGGCTCGCGCCTCCTTTTGCAGCTTCCACTTGCGCTTTTGATACGCTAGGAAAGCAACGTAGTCTTCAGAAGGATCGGGGATCTTTTCGGGCAGCTCCTCCACAATAGGCGTCTCATCGCGTTCTGGGGCTTTGCGTTTTGACATGGGCGTTTGAGACGACGCAATAGCAGTGCTAATAGTCTTGGCCTTGGACAGCTGGTTGCCGTAATCTTCAACATCTTCCAGACGTGACAAATTAATCGAAGTATCGGCAAGCGGACCAGTCTTGATAGTGAACATGTCGGACAGCTTCTTTTGCTTCATTTTATCGTCCTTTTGGTTAATGCGGCGCTGCAGCCATTCCGGGTGTGGCACGCGAGGAACCGGGTTGCGCACCTTTTGTAGAGCGGCAGGAATCGTAATGAGTTTTTGGATGACAGAGCCCAGACGCTCCAAGTAGTAATTCCAGTCTAGAAGGGCACGGGGATTAACACTGGACGGGTCTTCCTTGAGCCATTTGCGTAGGTATAGCCGTTTGGTTTCCTCCGGAGCTGAAAAAATGGCAACAGGAATGGCTCTCTCAGTAACCGGAGCATTGCGAGGAAGCGACGAGATGATGAACTTGCAGTTCAAGCCTTTGTCCTTGACCATCCCCTCGCCTAGGAAGTCGGCAAGACGCCTGGCCGTCGTGATCGACGTCGACTTTTGGGTGCCATACTCTTCCAAGGTTTTGGACATGCTTCTGTTTTCTGAAATCAAGTCCATCAGTTCTTCATCAGACAGCGTTGAACCTTTGTTGTGCAGCACATCTAGCCAGCGGTTAGCAACCTTGGCAACAGCTGTGTAGCACTCGGCTAGCGTAGTGCCCTCTAGGAAGAACTTGAAGATTTGCTGCTGGAAGATCTTGATGAGCTTCAGCTCACCACGACGCTTGACCTCAAAACCCTTGAGCTCAGCAAGCGAGCCGTCGTCATTGAACACAGCATAACGTTTCTTCAAGTTTTTATCTTCCTCTTTGGAAGTAGGCAGAACCATGGCCTTGTACGGGCCGTCGACTTCAAAGAAGATTGAGTTGTCAGAGTGCGTCTCGTACTTGAACGTGGCCGGGTCGGTTAGGGTCTGGTACTGGTGGTTGGTAAACTTGGCGTGAACAAGATGGTTCAACATGACACATGGATACGAGATGAAGACCTTTTTGCCGTTCTTGAGCTTAAACGAAAAGTTCTCAGGAAACGTCGCTGGAAGCATACACCAAATACCATCAGTGTCCAGTTCCAAGGGACGACCAAGACGGTCAACCAGGTCCTTGGCTAGTTGAATAATGGTGGCACCAGTCAAACAAGTAACGCCAGCCATTTCCATGGAATACCAGCGCGAACCTTTACGCATGACGTAACCGTAAAACGAGTTTAGAATAACCTTGTGAGCCAGCTGCAGTGAGTCGAACAGGATAATCATCTTCTTGGCTGCATCAACCTCACTGGCGCCGGCGCCAGAGGACTTGAGAGCATCTGTCTTTCCCTTCCACACCTTGGCTTTTCCCTTGTAGTCGTAACGGCGGTCTCGGAAATCACGTACAGTGTTGATGTAGAAAGGATTTTCGCGCTGGCAGATGATAGCCTCACGCACAATCGTCTTGGACTCGTGAATCTTGTGGTAAATCTTTTGCGAGTAGAGCTGCAAACGCTTGCGTATGAGCGCCGCCTGTTCGTCTAGTGATAACTCATGGAATGCCCGCATGGGCATTCCCGGTCTGCGCGGGGGAAACTTTTCGCCTTCAAGCGTGCCGCGAATCATGTTGTACTCGTCACGCTTGGCAGGAATAAATTCACCACGCCACGCCCACGGAAGACGACGGTCGCAAGTCTTGCCGGGTCGATTGAAGTCGCAGGCAGCGCAGTCGGACTCGGAAATCATAGAATCGGGTTGTAAACGATTGGTTGTCATGATGTTGGGGTACATGGAGGCGACATCCAGATGGTAAATTAAAGGCCGCTCGCTGCGGTTGGGCGTTTCTTTGAGTTGGCGTAGCTTGGCGGCAATCTGATCTCTGATTTCCTCATAATTTTCAACATCCTCCATTTTCTTCTTCTCTTCGATGGTGATGCTAAACTTGAGTGCAGCATCTAGATCGCGCAGGAGCTCGTCGACTGCTGCTGGTTGCACAGCAAAGTTGACAGGAATATCTGAACGAAACACACCAGCTTCGATACTTTCGACGTGACCACCAACATATGTTTCCGAGTCTAGCAGATGGCCTTCCCAGAATGATTCTCGTGGCGATATGTGCTTGTTGGGAAGAATGATCTCCTTTTGGTATGCTTGAACCATCAGAAGCATTTCACACAGAGTACCAGTACCTTTTCTCAGTGTGTCATCACCGCCCAAAGGTAGAATGGTACACAATGAGAAAATGAAGGGATGAACATACTTCATGTACAGGTAGTAGGTAGCCACAGCATCTGACACTGAATACTCGGCTAGGGTTTGCGGTCTTTCACTGGCATACGGCGTCATCAGCTCTGGATCCAACTCGTCGGGATCGTAGCCAAGCTTCGCCACCGTGACAGCTTTGAGACCTCGAGAACCCTGAGGCAGGTAAGAGTCACGGTTAACCCAGTGAAAACAGTCCATATGTACACTGTAATTGCACTTGAACTGGTCCTCGCTGTCCCTCTTCCAGCCAATCTCCTGGTACATGTCGATACCATTGAAGGCCGCTCTGGCCTCGACATATGGCCAATCAAAAAAGTCGCCGTTGTATGTGGCAATGACTGTTGGCCGCGAAATCTTGATGTGCTCAAAGAACCGTTCAATTAGTTGCTTCTCGTTGGGTTCGTTGAAGATGATGAAAGCACCAGGATACTCGGGCTTGGGCGTATAGTCAAAATCGGCAATGTCTTCCGAAACAACTTCGCGGTTGGTGATGAGGAAACCCTGGCCATCAATCATGTATGAAATCATCATGATGTGGTCGACAGATGAATCGGGAAACTTTAGTGGTGATTTGCACGTCTCGATATCGTAGGCCATGACGACGGGATCGGCCATGGCAAGACGCTCTTCATTGACCTTGACAGTGGTAATACCAGTAGAAAAATCAATGTAGTACCACTTGCCGACTCGTATGTCTATGCACTGTTAGTATGTCTTGTAGTTGCTCCGACGTCAATAAAAGTACCAAGATCAATCATGACTCTGACATGGTATGGGACATCGTATTCACGAATGTCTACAATAAAGTCGCTGGCTTCGGCCACACTGATATTTTCTCGTAGTTCACTTTCTCTGGAGTCGTCGTAGAGATCAAAGTCTCCGGTTGAGCTATCACATGCCAGTTAGATTTGGTCATAAGTCATGGCGCATTATGACGTACCGAACTACCTCCGCATAGGTATCCATGGCATTCATATTCTTGCGGTTGCGCTCAGCAATTGGCATGATTTCTCGCCTGGCCAGCATCAGATCTGGTACATTTAGGAAAATGAGCTTGAGAAACGTTCTGCGGTAGCCTAGTAAGTGATTTGGCATGCTCAAATCCTCTTTGTCGACTCGCTTAACACTCTTCACGATACCGCCGCCGTCGAGACGTTTCACCCACTCCTCAACCTCGCTCTCGTGGCCCTTGCGCACAGCAATTAAGAAGTATGGCTCGTATTCGACGGTG
The DNA here is from genome assembly GCA_016859225.1 of Thielaviopsis cerberus. Classification (NCBI taxonomy): domain Eukaryota; kingdom Fungi; phylum Ascomycota; class Sordariomycetes; order Microascales; family Ceratocystidaceae; genus Thielaviopsis; species Thielaviopsis cerberus. Next base: position 12,967 of record JACYXV010000203.1, on the reverse strand, counting down.
GCCTTGAATGTTGTCTCGTTGCCGTCCCCAATAAAGTAGCAGTCAACAGCAGCCCGGCCGTTCATGTTGCGCTCATCGGGAATCGAAGTCGGCTGCAAATTGACTAACCAGCCTTCCTTGGTTTTGCCACTGTCGATGCGCTCAAAGCCCATTTTCTCATCGATTTCGTGCGCCATTCGCGTGCGCTCCCACTTCTCGTCCGAAGCCGTCGCTTCGGAGCGGCCCGCGGCAGCGGCAAAGGTACGCGTTGACCGGCCGCCGTGGTAGGCAACCTTACCGCCCTGCGGAAGCCTTTTTGGGGCTTCCGGAGGGAAGTATTGGGCATTGTGTCTACTACGAGCCTGAGTATCGGAGAGGTCGAGGTAGGTAGTCGTGAAGTCGAGCCGAGGCGGTCTTTGGATGCAAATGGCAAGCAATCGAATAGCCCAAGGAAATCGTGGAGTGTTGGTCTATGAAGTCGTACTGACCAAAGCCGACTACCAAAGGGTTCTATAGCAAAAAAAAAAAAAACAAGAACAGCCAACAGGTCTTGTGGCTTTTATGGCAACAAAATGTAGCGGAATTCTAAACAAAGCAAACAAAAGTCAATCCAACTTGAATTCGAGCCAATCCCGTTGCTGAGCCAGCCTATCAAAGCCAAGTCAAAAGTCAAAAGCTAGGTCCGGTCACTAAGCCGCTAAAAAGGGACCCGTGTCGGCGCGTAAAGTGCTACGCGCTGGCTTTTTCCTAATGGAGTAGCGCGCTTCAAGTTAACCACAAGGCAAAAGCGGGTTGAGCCCCACTATAGAGTGCCTTAACCCTTATAGTGGGATATAGCCAGAGTCACGTGGACGCATAGGAGTCTGGCGCAAGTCATCCAACTAAGTGACAAATTAATTAGATTATTGCCTTTTTTCGAGGTTGGGGAGTTTTTGGAAGACTTTTGATAGCAATATTTCAAGTTTGTTGAAAGGAAGAATGTAAAATTACCAATAGATAATGAGAGATACGAAGTATATACTATAGTAAAATTCATATGTATGAAAGCCTACCACGGCCACAGAGATACAAAAGAAACAACAATCATCATGTTATCTACCAAAAGGTGCATAGAATGTGCATAAAAGTAGGCAAAAGAGGGCCTGAACAGATAAAAAAAAAAACAAGACCAAAAACAATAATGATATCAAAAGCCTAAATCCAAAGATGAAAATACACGCGCCACCGTAAAGCTTGCTGAAACATTTGAGCAAAAACAACCCAACTACATAGTCGCCAACTCACGAAGACGACGCGGGAACATCCGTAAAACGCACCCTTCGCACGCCCTCGCGGTCTTTGCTCGGACTCTCATGTCGCCTCTTGTTCCGTCTGTTTGCCCGTGCATCATTATCCAGTTGCTTCTGGTAGGCCGCCAATTGCGCCCGGCGTTTGCGCTCCCTGAGCTTGGCCAACTCTGGTGTCGGCTCAAAAGCCACACCGTCCATGCCAATGCCGTCATCGTCCTTATCATTCGGATCGTACACAGTAATTTCATCCTCCTTCCAGGTGAGCGCAGCTCGGATAGGCTCAACTACGCGCGGTGGCTCGCTAGGCTCTTGTTTAGACTCCGGGTCCACTAGCTCTTCGTGTATTTCAGGTGACTTTATCGCCTCGGACTCGATCGAAGATGATTTGATGGCGGTGGGTGCTTTCTTGGTAGCGGCTTTATAAGTCGACGATGGTGTGGGCGAAGTTTCGGATGTCTTGTCCCGGGTAAGCGTTCTACCGCGACCTTGTGGTTTTTCCGGGCCATTGGAAACAGGCATTTCTGTCGCGGCTGTCCGTGTAGATCTGCGTGAAGCGCGAAGCAGCTTAGTGTCGCCATCATTTATCAAAGCATCCTCTGTCATTGCTGGCGCATTATGTGAGTCCGTGTCAGAATCGCACTTTTGCGCGCGCTTGTGTTGAGATTGGTCGTCATCTATGTCCATGGCGTCACTGGAATCTGCGGGCAGGGCAGGCCCAGAAGCAGTGACAGACCCAAAAGGTACTTGGCGACCTCTATATGATAACCGTGCCATAGTGTTGGCTCCAGATAAGGTACCACGGTTCTGATTGAGTGATACACCGGTAGGTGTGTAGTTTGTGTCAGCACCAATGTCGACACTTGTGTTTGTGGTTGTTTTATCAACCCCACCCCCACACGTGATTGCCAGGTCGTAGAACTGGTGTGTGATTTGAGAACGTGGGCTGAGTGTGCCACTGTTATCGTTGTCGGTAGTGTTTGTGCCACTGGCAGAAGTTGAGGCTGGTGAAGGGAGCACAAAAGAAAAACTGGGGACTGATGAAAAATCGATAGGAGAAAGCTGGACTTGATCAAAGACCGGACGTCTAAGTTTGGGCTTCAGAAGCTTTCGAGGCGGGTTTGCTTGAGAGGAAAGCTTGACGTGAGCATCAGTCCCGGTCATACTGGACAGACCCGTCTTTTTTTCTAGAAAAATGCTGGGGGGAAGCCTTGTTTAACAGTTGCTTGTGGGTTGCTAGGATTTGACCTCGGACGGATACGCTAGGGTTGAGTAGTTGAGTGGTTTGCGAATTGAATCGTCGGTAATGTTGGGTGAATTCAGCAGGGGACCGGTGCGTCGACGACACTGGAATGTCGTCAGGTCGAGATAAAGAGATAAGCGGATGCAGGTAAACGATGAGGAAAAAAAAAACGACGAATATATTATGAATGTAAATCAGCACAAGTAAGAATCAGTGAACTGATAGAGTAAAAGATGGCGGGTTGTGAAATTCACAGTTAGAGATCCAAAAATGGTGAGAAACGAGAAAGATGAAAGAGAGAAAGAAAGCCATAAACGAGTTTCTGCCAGAAAGCTATTTCATCACGCCTGTTGGGCACACGCTCTTAATCTGCAATGCAGTAGGCACGGGAATTTGCAATGTTGTTGGGCCTTCTGATTTGCTAGTCGCAGATAGGGCCGTAAGGGCTAATTCTTGGCTCTTCTTTTTGATTCTCTCGAGCTTCTCTACCTATATCTGACTTCTCTAGTCACAAACATTACTAGCAATTTGCCGATTGTAGCCTGCTAATAACATGAACTCTCATTTCATGCCCATCCAGTCATCATGTCTACCCAAAACAATGTCCAATCTCACAGCTGGGCTATGTAAACACTCCATGTTTCGATGAATCACATAAATGCGTTGGCAGTAACTTGTTATGAATTGAACTTGCATTAGCTGGATATATGTCTACTTTTGAATTACTAATGATGCCGCATCATTATTAACAAGGTTAAAACCTATCAATCACGCATAAATGCTGTATTGTGCGACTAGGAGGTTTTCATTGATCCATTGTTAAAACAATATCTTTCTAAGGGTTAACATACCATAGGGTTATACATTTTGGACATCGATGCTAATTTGAAGTCACAATAGGGCATTATGACAGGTGAATGATATGGCTCGCTGTAGGAAAACTACTGTAGAAGCCAATTGAACAGTTGAAGTTTGGTAGCTTTCCTTTATAAAGCACTGGATCGATAAATCATCATGAGCCTAGCATTAGCTCACGCTTGACTTATTCTGCCGAAGTTTACCCGCACGTTATTTTCGTGCAAAGCTTCAGTTAGGCCATATGGAGACATCGTGTGTTTGAACTCTGGCCGAAACCAAGCTGGAAAATTGATTGTGTCCAATCGCAATTTCGTAATGCTTCGAAGTGGAATTGCCAAGGTACGTCCGAGCTGCCATTGGCTATTGAAACTCTGAATTAACAAACATTTTAGCATCATCGCGGGGCAACTGTAAGCTTTCAGAGCCTACGGGCGTTCCAGGCCCAGGCATTGCGCCGCGCTTTGTTGCCAACCCCCGCTGGTTGTCGCCAATTCTTCTCATCTGCCGACGATGATGAGTTTCTACTTCCGCATCAGATTGCGGCCCGCAAACGTCTTCTTCGCCCTAAAACTCAAACTCATGCTGTTGTCCCAGAGGTGACTGAACAGCCGGCGCAAGCGTCGAATTCGGCTCCGCCAAGTTCCACAACGACCTCAAGTGCGCCCACAGAACCAAAAGAAAGACTGTTTGATCAGATCAGTGCCCAGGTTGTCCCAGAGTTGCATTCTGCTGTCAAATCTGAGCCAATCCCGAGTTCTAGTCCGGCTCCAGAGTCACCTGTTGAAACTGCGAGGGCGCCCTCACCACAGCCAAAAGTTTTGTCCAAGCCTGCATTTACAATTCGTAAAGTAGCATTCAATGGCGACGATTTTCTTTTATCTCACGAAAGAGCTGCCCGTGAAAAGTTTGTTAAAGCCCAACAACCTCTCAAGCTTGACCCCAGTCCCAGTGCACAGCCGGAACCAAAAGTCTCTAGCAAAGTAGAGCCCGCGCCACCAGCCGAATCTGAGCTTATTGCGAGCGAGAAACTACAAGCTCAATCCGTTGCACCTCCACCTCCGCCTCCGTCTCCGCCTTTGCCTGAGGTGCGTGAGAAACCACAAGCTCAATCTGTTGTGTCTTCACCCCCATCTCTGACCAAGCCCAAATTCGTTATCCGCAAGTCATCTGATGAAGAGTTTATCCTGCCACACAAAATTTTGGCGAATAGGAGTCAGGCTGTCCCAAAGGTCACACCAAACCCCATGGAAACTAGCAAGCTGGATAATTTAGCGCCTATATTGAAGCCTTTAGCTCCAAAGCCTGCAGCGCCAAAGCCTGAAAATTTGAAGCCTGCATTCAGTATTCGCAATATCATGAAACCAGATGATGATTTTACACTGCCGCAGCAACGTGAAGCGATACAGAGGCTGAGCAAAACCCAGGAACCACCAACAACCAAACCTGAGGCACAGATACCGCCTAATAAATCTACGTTTGTCTCCAAGTCTAGCGACCTGTCATCCCAAGACGGCTCATTACCGCAGCAAAAACAGGCCACCAACAAGCCAGCTATAGTACCGAGGACGCCGCCACCAAAACCCGCGTTTGCAATTCGCTCAACAGGCTCTTTAGGCGATTTCCTTCTTCCTAGCCAACGGGCTGCCATGGAGAAACTGAAAAAGGTTGCCGAAACGCCCGAAAAACCAGAGCCGCCAGCCCCCAGTACTAAACCAGTAACCTTCAACATTCGCAAGACTTCTATTGATGATAACTTTTTGTTACCACATCAGAAGATGGCACAGTCAAAGCTGTTCAATGTTTCAAATCGACAGTTTGGCAAACTTGGGTCTGATGAGCAAAGCAGAATCAACAAATTTAGCAACTTGCTGAGCAATCTTACGCAGCAGCGGCAACAAAGCGAGTCTGAAAATAGCAAAAAACCGAACCAAGGAAGACAGGAGGGTGGAGTTTGGGGCTCGTTGATGCGGAAACAAGGCCGCGACCAAGAACAGGACAGAGGCCAGGGCTGGGGCTCCAGACAATCCCGAAATCAGAGTGAACGCTACGGGGACGAAGCCAGAGCATCTCGATATGAAAACTCAAGAGAAAAGAAAGAGGGACCAGAAGCTCTTGGCATTGAAATCGAAGTCGATACAGGCTTGACGGAAGAAGCAAAAGAAGTTGTGCTCGATGGCTCGAACAAGAAGCGCGGCAAGAACTCACGTGAAGAGGTGGAGGAGGAGGAGGAGGAGAATGACAGTGAGCGACTGCGCAAGAATGAGCGCAGCTCGAGAAAGGACGAGCAAAAAAAAGAAAACGCTACGACGTTGACCGCGACCGCAACCGTGATCGGAAGAGCAACCGTCCCTCGCGCTCTCGCTATGAGGAAGACCCTGATGAAGCTGCCTGGGATGCTGAAGACGAACGCATATTTGAAGAGCGGCGCAGAAAAAAGGCTGATCGCAAGGCTGAGAAGGAAGCGGCAAAGAGAGCGGCTGCTGAAGCCGAGGCCGCCAAGCCCAAGATCATCTACCTACCTGAATTCATCAGCGTTTCTGCCCTGGCACAGCCGCTGGCCGTCAAGGTTGATGAGTTCCTGGAAATTCTGCTCGAGTATGGATTTGAGGACATGACGGAAGATACCATCATGACCGGTGAGACGGCCGCGCTTATTGCTCAGGAATTTGGCCTTGAGGCTATTGTCGACGACGGCCAGGCCCGTGACGTGCGCCCCCGTCCGGCCCCTGAAGACCCATCGATCTTGCCGCAGCGGCCGCCCGTTGTGACTATTATGGGTCACGTTGACCACGGAAAGACTACACTGTTGGATTGGTTGCGCAAGTCGTCGATTGCGGCTCAGGAACACGGTGGTATCACGCAGCATATCGGTGCCTTTGTGGTCAAGATGCAGTCAGGCAAGCAAATCACCTTTTTGGATACGCCGGGTCACGCTGCTTTCCTATCGATGCGTAAGCGTGGTGCCAGCGCGACAGACATTGTTGTTCTAGTTGTGGCAGCCGACGATAGTGTCATGCCGCAGACTATTGAGGCGCTCAAGCACGCGCGCGAGGCTCAGGTGCCGATTATCGTGGCAATTACCAAGTGCGATAAGCCTGAAGCCCAACTAGACATGGTCAAGAACGATCTTAGCCGGCACGGCGTCGATATTGAAGATTACGGTGGTGATGTGCAGGTGGTTCCAGTCAGTGGTAAGACGGGTTTGGGCATGGATGCGCTGGAGGAAAATATTATCACTCTCGCTGAAATCCTAGATATGCGAGCCGAGGCCGATGGCATGGCCGAAGGTTGGGTCCTCGAGGCCAACGTGAAACTTGTTGGCAAGGCTGCCACCGTACTCGTCAAGCGTGGCACACTGCGCATTGGCGACTGCATTGTCGCGGCCGGACATGGGCGCGTGTGCGTGCTCTCCGCGATGAATTCGGCGACGATATTTCCGAAGCGCCGCCTGGAACTCCTGTCGAAGTCCTCGGCTGGAAAGAGCTCCCGCAGTCAGGCGACCAGATGATTCAAGCGATAGACGAGAACACGGCACGTAACGCCGTTGATTACCGTATCGAAATGAAGGAGCGCGAGGAGAGCCAGGCGCAGCTGGTGCAGTCAGAGCGCAAGAAGCGCGAGATGGCTGAGGCCGAGGCGGCCAAGAAGGCTGCAGAAGAGGCAGGCGAGGAGGCTGGCGAGGAAGAAAAGGGACCACGAACGGTCAACTTTATTGTGCGTGGTGATGTGGTTGGTTCTGTTGAAGCAGTTTCGGCGACGATTCTGGAGATTGGAAACCACGAGGTGCAGCCGCGCATCTTGCGCCAGGCCGCCGGAAACATTACCGAGTCTGATGTGGAATATGCTGCGGCTTCAGGCAGTGTTATTATCTCGTTCAACAACACGTCACTAGGCCATATCAAGCGGCTGGCAGCTGATCAGGGCGTGCGGGTTGTTGAGCACAGTGTAATTTACACAGTGGCTGACAACGTCAAAGCGATTCTGTCGGAGAAGTTGGAAGACAAAATCACGTACAAGGTTGTTGGTGAGGCAGAGGTGTCCAAGATCTTCTCCATCAACATTAAGCGTCGCGTGTACAAGAACATTGCCGGTTGCAAGGTCCGCAATGGTGTCATCAAGCGGAACGATATTGTGCGCGTAATGCGCAAGGGCGAGCAGATCTTCCAGGGTACGTGGAATTTAATACTTTTGCAATTATGGAACCTCACTAACATGTTAATAGGAACGATGAGCGAGCTGAAGCAGGTCAAGCGCGACGTTATGGAGATGAGAGTCGGCACCGAGTGCGGTATCAGCGTTGAAGGCTTTGAGGAGTTTGAAGAGGGTGATATCATCCAGACCTGCGAGGAGGTCCGCACCAAGCGCTCCTTGTAATCACCTAAAACTATATGTCGATGACTGGGTCGTTTTGGCCTGGGCTTTGTAAGATAGCAAAAAGATAGACGAGAGCGCTACAGCGGCGCCACTGTATTTGTACTGTACATATCACTATAAATTCAAGATTCATATTAAAACAGCTGTCGTCTATGATGCATTCTATTGTACACTTTTTGCTATGTAAATTTAACCGCGACCTGGGGCCGACATTGCTGCCGACGAAAACACGGCTTTGCTGACCTTGGCCGCCTTGCGCGACTTCTCTAGCTTATTCAGCCCAATCCGATCCGTCATTGGCGTAGCGTCAATGATGTTGTCAAAGTCATCATCGTCCTCGTCCTCGTCCTCGCCTTCACTATCAGGAGCCGAATCCTCGCCGTTCTCGCCGTTGTCCGAATCCGGTTGGAAATCATGGTCTAGCTTTAGCGTTTTGGGCGGCGCGCGAGCCGTGCCCTGTGACTCCTCCAACATTGCCTGCTCATCAAATTTCTGTTTCGCTGCTGATTGTGTTGTCACGGGCTTAACTGCGGGCGCATCCTTGAACGACTTTGAAGCGAGCACCTTGCGGCGAATTTCGGCCATCATGGCTTCGTCGTCTTCTTCGTCGTCTTCGTCGTCGGTGATCTCAAAGCGGTCTTTAGGTTTGGGCGGCGCCTCGGGTTTCTTGCCCAGATAGATGCCGTCTGGCTCTTGATCACCATCGTCGCTGTGTGCATCCTCGTCGTCCTCGTCGTCCTCTTCACTGTCCTCGTCCGAGTCGACGGGGGCTCTATGGTTTGTATTACCCGAAGTCCAAATGTCGTTGTCTGCGCGCGAGTCTTGATATTCCTTCTCTAGTTTCTCCATCCATTCATCCTGTACCGCCTTAATCTCTGCCTCGTCAGCGCAAGCTGAGTAGCGCTTCAGAATTCCTTCGTTGATGTCCAAAAATGCCTGGCCATATGAGAACGGCTCCATAATGGTCTCTGCCCAGTCCAAGTGTCCACAAATGGCAAAAGCCGCTGCCATGGCCTCAGCGCAGTTTAATCTCCACGGCTTTCCGTAATTGACCGTATTGGCCGCCACCAGATACGGCAGTAGTCGCTCGCATTTTCCACCGACACGGCTCCACGGGATTTCGTTCATGCGCGCCCAAGAGCACTCGACAACAGCGCAGCCCGACTGCTCTAGCAGTGGCGCATCAGCCGGCGACAGCGTCTTTTTGCCATTGGGCGTAATGATGACACCGCTAAAGCGCTGGCCGACGTTGAGCTCGCGCATCAGGCCACTCTTCATTAGCTTCTTGCCTGAGCAGCGCTTCGGGTCGCAGTGGCCGAGATCCCAGCAGGCGGCTTTAAAGGGAAGAGCAGCAGAGGCCTCGCCGTCGCCATTGTAGCGGGGACCTGAGGGCCGACTGCGCGCCGGGCCGTGCGACTTCTTTCCCCGGAAGTTGTCCTTCTTATGGCGAACCATTGTAACAAGAAAAGCGAAAGGCTTTTAGATCGGACCGAGTTGGTCGGTGGCGGATGGCACTGCAAAAAGAGTGATGGGTGTTGAGCTGATAGTAATTTTCACAGGGGGGTTTGCAAGTCGTAGAAAGGCGAAGCTTTTGCAGTGAGGATTGGAGGGGCAAATGAAGGAATGCCCCGCAGTGCAAAAACAAAGTGCTACAGAAGAACGGAAGACTCTAATCTTTATGTTTGCTTACAATGAGCAGGACATATTTGAGAATAACAATTTGTTCTTGTTTGTTAAAACAAAGGTTTTCCTCTGTAGCTGTCCCTCTTTCCCTCATCGCTAATCGCACTGAAACGCCACACTTAAGCTCGCTTTATCTTATCAACCCTCATGTTTGTACTAGGCAGCCACATATGTTGTCAGTGAAGCCACATTCCTCAGGCCCACACCTAGCCGTACAGCATGGATGGAGCAAGACTGCCCTCTTAGCTCCCCATCATAGTGATAGGTGGTTTGTTCAGCTGTGCTATAGGTGCTGAGCTCAATCCATTCACCGTCACCACCTCATTTAGAGCGGAGCGGCTGTCTGATTTATTTCTTTAATTGATTCTCAGCCTTGGCCATGCCTTGCTGTGTTTTATAACCCCTATGATTTGCGCATGATACTCTGGAAGTTATAGCGTTCGAACTACCATTCCATCCAATACCGACAACTTTCCGCCTCGCCGCCTCGCTACTGCTCGCCTACCATTGAACTTTGTTCGGCCTGCAACACAAACACCAAAGCAAAAGGTCGCCCGACTCGACCACCTGCTACTTGCGATTGGTCTGACAGCCAATCAATGGATAGCAGATATCAAACAAGATTCCCGCGTCCAACCTGGCCCGAATATAGCTCGCCCCAAAATGTCCCAACTACAGCGATACCTTCAAGCTGCTTGCAGCCCCGAGAACTTTGAGCCAAATCTGGCTCTTAACCTTGAAATTGTTGATCTGATCAACTCGAAAAGGGAAATGCCCCGCGCGAGGCTGCCACTACAATCGTCGGCTACATCAACCATCGCAACCCTACTGTCGCTCTCCTCGCCCTCAATCTTCTCGATATTTGCGTCAAAAACTGCGGTTATGCCTTCCACCTTCAGATTAGCACCAAAGAGTTCTTGAACGAATTAGTGCGGCGCTTTCCAGAGAGACCGCCTATTCGTGCCTCCAGAGTCCAACTAAAGATTCTTGAGGCGATTGAAGAATGGCGTGGCACTATTTGCGATACTAGTAGATACAAGGAGGATCTCGGCTTTATTCGCGACATGCACCGCTTGCTCAGTTACAAGGGCTACAGCTTCCCAGAGGTGCGCCGCGAAGATGCCGCCGTTTTGAATCCTAGCGACGTGAGTGGTTGATATGCGCCGCATCAAGTGGCCGTATGAATATATCTGACAATCTTTGATCTAGAACCTGAAATCCGCCGAAGAAATGGAAGAAGAAGAGCGCGAAGCTCAATCGGCCAAGCTCCAAGAACTTATCCGCCGCGGAACCCCCGCCGACCTGCAGGAAGCCAACCGCTTGATGAAAATCATGACGGGCTACGACACCCGCTCCAAGACTGACTACCGCGCCAAAGCCGCCGCTGAAGTTGGCAAGATCCAAGCCAAGGCCCGCCTCCTCGAAGAACGATTGGCTGCCTTCCAACCGGGCGACAAGATGGTTGAGGGCGACGTATTTTCAGAACTTGCAGCTGCCCTGCAAAGCGCGCAGCCTAAGATTCAAAAGATGTGCGAAGAAGAATCCGACGACCACGAGGCCGTAGCTAAGCTTCTCGAAATAAACGATAACATCCACCGGACGGTCGAGCGCTACAAGCTTATGAAGAAGGGTGATATTGAGGCGGCAAAGAACATTGCCAGTGGCCAGCACGTCTCATCGGCGTCAGCGTCTTCATCAGCGTCAAAGGCTACTGCGGCTACTAGCAGTAGCGCAGCCAACGAGCTGTCTCTGATTGACTTTGGAGGCGACTCAGCTGCCGACGACATGTTGGGCGGTGCGCCAGCCCCTGCTATCCAAACCGCTGGCTCGAGCAGCCTCGAGAACGATTTGCTAGGCCTGAGTCTTGGCGAGGGTAGCTCGACGCCCTCCAGCTTTGGCCAGGGCGGTGGTATCGCTCTCGGCTTTGGCGCTAATGCTAATATTCCTGGCCCATCGCTACTCTCGTCTGTCACGCACAACAGTACTGCTAGACAAGGCAGTGCGTCACCAATGCCGGGCTTTTCGTCGCCATCTCCGGCCATTTCCAAGACCGCGACGCCACAGCCACCAGCGTCAACGGACCCGTTTGCCGCCCTGGCTGGACTTTCGGCGCCTCCTACTCCTGTGCCTGCTCCGGTTGTTTCCTCTTTACCTGTTGCCTCCGCTGCTGCACCAGCTGCTACTGCTGATGATGACGAGTGGAGCTTCTCTTCTGCTCTTCCCGAGACGCCGAGTGTCCCCAAGGAGATTCGCAGCACTGTCAGCAACACTGTTGTCAAGGTCGACATGATTGCTGGTCGTAGACCACCTAGTGCGAATGCGATTGCGGTTGTGTTTGCCTTTAGTAACAATACAGCTCAGGCTGTGAATCAGCTACACTTTCAACTTGCTGTGACCAAGGTACGTGTTTTCGTTTGCTCTTTGGTGGCGAATACTAACAAAATAAACAGGGGTTCGAACTCATTCTGAAGCCACAGACGGGGCGTGACTTGGCCCCCAACCAAGCTAATGGTATTACACAGGCGGTGGAAGTTTACAAGGCGGGTGACCGGGACTCCAAGGTTGGCTCTGTGAAACTCCGGTGGAGAATATCGTATGTGGCGAGCGGTGAGCAGAAGACGGAGATGGGCGAAATTGCAGAGTTCAGCATCGCCTGAGCTACCTGTGCTCTTTTGCTTTCAACACACCACATGCCTTGTTCTTCTGCTTCAAGTCTTTACTTTTTATGCCTGTCTGTTCTTTTTGATGAAGCGGTAGAGCGTTTTGATTACATGTGGGAAGGGGACTGACTTTACTCAATACAATTATACCATTTACTAGCAAACTCAACCAGAATCTCAAAGTTGGTCTCCTGTTTAATGATGTGGCTGCTTAAAGATCTCCCACAGACTGATAGAGTTTTGAGGGAAACGGAAGCTTGGAGGACTTGCCAACGGTGTGTAGAGCAGTAGGTGAGTCTTCGTTTACATTTCGTTTTGCAAGAGAACAAGGCACCAGCAGTCTTTATTAAACAACTGCCTTTTTCTAATCTAGAAGCAGTGGTGAAATAATTTTCGACTTCGTTTTCAAGTTTTTTCAAGAATGATGCAGAGAGTAACGCCGAGAGTACATGTGAGCTTCCCGAGAAGGATTGACGGACACCTTGCTGTGAACATTTGTCTGAAAAAGATCACAAATTGTGCCTTTACAAATAAAACACAATCCAGTATCTGTGATGTTGAACAAAACGCAGATATAATGTTGACTGAGTAAGAACAAAGTTGCCATAAGAGACTGAACAAAAATGTAGAGGCTTCTATAAGGCAACTCTCATACAAGTTGTGGGGTCAAAAATAATTTTACATTATTCGCAGTTGTATGTACAACTCGCACTCTGTTAGTGTTATCCTAGCAAGTTCATACCAAAGAAGGTTAAATGGCAAGGCTGAAAGAAAAAGTGCACAAGGCTGTGCTGACCGCAATATTTCTTTTTCTCAAGCCTGCATTTGCGACTTGTGTCGCCATTTATATCAACAAGTGTGATTTGTTTTTTTTTTTTTTTTTT
>JACYXV010000202.1:0-20096 GCA_016859225.1 Thielaviopsis cerberus | reverse complement strand
ACCCAAAGAACAAAAGGAAAGGAAATGATGCGCCAAAACGACAGAAACAATAGTCATTAAAAGAAGAAAAAAAGAAAAAGAAAAAGAGACGTAGGATGATGAATCAATGCTGCTTGTATTTTCTGTTTCTGTTAGCTGTAGTTCATAAGCGAAGAGGGGAAAAAAAAGAAGAAGAAAAAAAAAAAACTCACATCTTCAACCCGCCGCCGGTTGGCCGGGTCAAGCGTGTTTGTCGCCCCCAGCAACGTCTGCCCAATCGCCTTGGACGCTCCAATCACCGGCCGAAAGATAATCGTCGGCGCCGCTTCCAAAACTGCCTTGGCCGCGCCCGCTGCACCCTGAGATTCTATGACCTGCGTCGACACCGCCACAATCGCGTCCCGCGCCATGGAAATGTCGCGTGACAGGCTAGTGTAACCGCCGCGCAGGCCCTGCACTACGTTGAGCGGCTGGTTGGCGTACGGGCTAATCACCCGGCGTTCGGCGTCGGCGGCTGTGGCCGAAGCTGCAGTTGACGCCAATGCCGTAACAGATGAAGACGACGGCGACGAGCGGCGCTGCGCATTCTTAGAGAGCAGGCCCTCGGCGCCTTCGAGCGCGTTTTGCGTACCGACAGCCACCTTGGCACCGAGCTTGACAACACCCGTGCCCGTGTTGCGCACAAACGAAATGGCGCCCTTGCTAATGCTGCGTAGGATACGCCCGTCCTTACGGTACTCCATGATGGGCACCTCAACAAGATCGCGGAAGCCATTGCCAACATCTGCTAGCGGCCGCACCACCGAAAGACCAGCAAGCACCGTAGCAAGCTGGAAGCGCTTGACGTCAGGCGTCCACAGATCGTTGAGCATCTGGCCGACGCGGTCAAAGCCCGGCACACCGTGCAACATGATGCGGCGCAGTTCAATGTGCGTGTCTTGTAGCGTGACAAAGTTCATAAACTCGCTAGTCTTACCCGAACGCAGCGCCGCGTAATCAACGCGACGCGGCTTGAAGTCGAGCACCAGCGGGATTCGCTGGATCTCAAAGCGCGAGACAAACGGCGGGTCGGCTGCCACGGAACCCTCATCCGATGGTGTGGCTGAAGCATCCTTGAAGGAAAAGAAGCGCGTGAGAAAGTCGAGTGCATCCTGGTCCACATGTAGACGTAGCGGTAGAACCTGCATGGAAACGACAAACTCGTACGCTGGTAGACTCGGTACCGGGTTGACAGTCAGCACCTCAATGTGGATCATGCTAGAATCTAGCTCGCGTTCGCCGGCATCGCGGTTGTACGTGGCAAACTTGCGCCACGACGACCCCGGCATGTAGTCAATCACATCGAGCGCCTTGACACGAATGTCAATGCAGCTCTGTGTGTTACCCGAGCCAGGCGGCAGCATTGCCACATCAGCGTCAATACCTACGGCTTCAATGGCAATCTTGTGGCCGCGGCTGCGCTGTAGCTTTAGCGTCTTAGGCTTCGAGGGGCGGGCAGACGACTTGGACACCCGCTTGGAGCCGCTGGGCCGAACCGTGCTGGCTGACGTCTGTGTGACAGATGTCACAACTGATTCGGTATCACCGTTGTCGCCTAGCTCGCGGTTGATGGCGTTCATGAGGTCGCTAGGATCTTGGTTGGGTGCAATGCCAATGTAGATGGAGTTGAAGAGGAAATCGCCAATCTCCGTTTCATCGTCAACAATGTCTCCATCCTCCTCGTCATAGTCGTACACATTCTGTTGCTGTTGCTGTTGCTGTTGAATCTGCTGCTGTTGCCTCTCTAGCGCCTTGTTCTGCACACCCACAACCGCCTCGGTAATCACATCACGTGTCTTGGTCCAGTCGTAGCCATCAAACATTTTCCAGAACAGCCGCACATTGCGCGCTGTGACGCGTACTGGACTACGTTCAACCAGTTCCTTGGGCGCATACGAGTAACAGCCGTTTTTGGTGTCCCAAAGTCGTGCGTGCTCAGCTACCTCCTTCTTTTGTTCAAAGTAGTTGTCTTCAAACACAAGCTCGCTACTGGTTCCGTATCCGTCAGATGCCGGGGACCGAACGTCCCCAACATTGGCGTGGATACTGCCAGAGCCCTCAGGGTGGAAGTCGAGCATTACGCCTTCGTGCGAATCACGTGCCGATGTCAGCGAGTCCGTCATAGATGTAGCATCAAACAGCTTCTCGCCGCACTCTACCTCTCCCGCCACCAAATGCATATCCGATGCTGGAATTGACGACCGCAAGTCTGCCGTGCTGCTAGTCACTGACAGCTCCTCAAAATCCGAGTCGAGCATACCTTCATACGTCTTGAGATGACCAAAGTCGTTTTCGAAATCATAGTCGCCCTCGGCTCGGCCAAACGCTTCACCAGAAATAGAAGCTAGCAAGTCTTCAACCTCTCTAGCAGTACGGTACTTGATCTCGGTAGACGGCGGCCGCGGCGGCGCAAGAGAAGCACCAATGCCGATCAGCGTTTGCGTCGAGTCTGCACACGTCTCAAGGATCAGCAGCGCATCTTCCATATCAATAAGCATCTGCCGCGTCTCTGACTCGGGGAGCGGCACACTGCGTGCTCGCACCATGGCCGATGAGATGGAGCTGACTGAGGCATATCCTCTGCTATTCAGGCTAGCACTGATCCACGACTCAGCGTCTTGTTCGCGCGTCCGCCCCGTCTCGTCCAGACTCTTGAGGTTTTCGACATTGTCTGTAAGCAGAACGTTGGCCTTTTCTACAGTGACTGCAACTTCAAAGTCACCGTTAGACGGCAGCTTGGTGTTGACACTGCAGTCGTTGAGCACCATGTAAACCTTGGCCGGGTTGTTGAGTGGATTGAGTCCAATCATGGTGTCGCGTAACGCCAAATCAAACGCTAGTGGTGCTTTCGCATCAACCTCCTTGCCCTTTTCTTTGGGTGGCTTGATGCCGAGACTGGCATTGGCTGATTCTCCAAGACTGGCTACAGAAGCTGCCAGAGTCTCTTCAAACTCGTGTGGTGTGGTGTCCGCGTCGAGATCAAGAATGTCCATAATAGTTGGTACGCGATACTCAACGGCGATGTCTTGGACACGAATCTTTACCACTGGCTCCAAGTTGTCACCAACCATGCGAATCCGAATGGCTTGGCCACATTCCGACGACAAAGGTACTGCAATAGTGTTCACCATGTCCACGAGAACTTCATTGCCGTTGCGGTCAAGATACACTGATCCAATTCCAATAGCCAACAAAGATGGGAAGCCAACATGAACCAGCTCCAGGCTACCAAGGGTAGAGTGAAGAATCCCAATTTTGCCGCCAACATCCACCGAAACTTGAATCTCGTCTATCCCGGCCATGGTCATGACGCCCGGTCGGTCATCCTCGGGCAACAATTTGGCGAGTACAGCAAGCTTCTCAAGCTCAGCCCCAAGCTCGACAGCGCTCGCAAGAAGCGGAAGACTGCCGAGTCGTAGCTGCATAGATTTGCTCTTGACTCGCAACAGAGGGCCCTTGCGCCGTTGAGCAAACAATGTGTCAATCATGAGATCATCATCGTGTTTAAACTTGGTGGCTCTTGGACTGAGCATCTCAAGCAAATTGGCAATGTCTGACTCAAGCGGAATGTCTAAGAAATCAAGACGCACATCTTTGATCTGCAGCGTCATCGGCGCGCTTTGAGTCTCATTGGTACATGGGCCCGTTAGCTGCACCCGCGAAATCTGGGTGCGAATGCCGCTATCACGCAGAACAACCTTGATAGAGGACGTGTCTAAATCGAAGCGACAGCTCTTGCCGGCCAATCGAACTCTGGCGCCACCGATGCGAATATCTGTCTTGGTTCCCTGATTCTCCTTTGTCACATTCGACTCAGGATCGTGGAATCTGACACCTCTTGGTTTCGGCTTGGGTGTAGCAGACGAAGTCTTATTGGGCATCACCGAAAAACTCGACATCATCGAAGAGCTCATGCTAAAAATGCCGGGAACTCCACCAAACCAGCAGAGGAAATCGTCCAACTTGACCAGGTCCAACTTGGTGTACACAGGTAGAGTAAATGCCGTCATACGTGTTTCCTTGTCGTCCTTGACAACTGTCACTTCAACGTCGGCTCCCTTGTCCGAAAAGTTGTCACGAATCGACGCTTGAAGCATGGCTTCTTGCTCGAACCACAGAATGTGCTCTTCGGCATATCCAAACGACACTTTACCAAGAGAGACTGCTGTCTTCTTTTTTCCGACATCTTCATGAATGTTGGCCGTGATGTCTTTGATATCAGCTCGCAAGAGAATGTCGGGAACAGGACCTGGCATGATATCTGGATCGACAATGCGACCAGAAAAACACTCGAAACCGTGCACTCGGTTCACTAAAAGAAGGGAAATCTTTTCAAGCGAAAACTTGATGCCAGGAATCTGCACCGGCGCTGTGGATCTCTCGGGCTTGGCCTTTTGCGACATGGAAGCTTTGGTTGGTTCAGCAGGAGCGTCAAGCGTAGACATGAGCTTGGATATCACAGAGAAAAGTAAGAATCCCACTGCGGCATCTACACGCATTTCCAGCGCCGAGAGCTCAATGTCAATGGACTCCCGTAATTCAGCTTCAGGCGCATTGTTGTCGTAGCGGATATCCGACAGTGACTCTACCGTGTTATACATGGAAAAGGCACCAGGCCCTCGTGGATGAAACGAAGAGTCCAGGCTTGAGGGCGACAACTGCGCAGGTGGCTGTTGAGAATCGTCATCACCAGCTGTATTAGACGCCTGAGATAGGACGAATACCGAGACACAATCAAGAGATAGAATTTCCTTGGCCATAAGAGGTGGCCCTAGCGGTGTTGACGGTCTCTTTTCCTTTTCTTGGGACTTGGGTGTTGTCAAGTCAGCCTCCGTGACACCAGAAATCAATGGTTCGTTGGGAAGAGATGAATCATCGACTGGGGCGGCCTTTGGTGTTATGGGAATATTGGCCTCAGACTGGGCTGCTACAGGTTGACTGTCAAATGCACCAGGGAGAGATGGCTGCTCGTCCCAGCCTCCCGGCATATAGATGGACTTGACATAAGCCGAAGAGGTTGCGGCCGCTTGTTGGCCACTTTGCGCAACTGGGAAGTTTGCTGTTGACCGCGCCAGGTTCCGAACATCATCAGGGCCAGCCTGGGACTGTGAGTTGCCTGATTCATCTGCCTGAAGTGACTGTGACGAGCCATACTGCGGCGGCAAAGAAGCAACACTTAGATACAAACTCTCCGCATCGTCATGCGTAAACATACGAGATGCAGTGAGATCGTCACCAGCATCACTAGAAGAGTTGCTGCGAATCAACGATGGTCGTGTGTTCTCATCTTCGCTTTCGTGCTCCGAGTATTGATCAAATAGGTGTAGAGATGGAAGCTCCTGGGATGAAGACAACAACCCTGACGCCGACGGCTCTAGCTGGTGCTCAACAGAGGCTTCTAGTGATTGAGTTGTATTTGGGCTGTTGTTTTCGTTGGAGAGTGACAAGAAAGGTGGGAGGCTCTCGGTCGAGTTTGTGGCAGAGACCTGTATAAGGTTTGTCACTGATTGGCGCGGTGTTGATGGGTCCTCCTCTGGTATTTGCTCCGGTACAGCATCAAGCTCCGGAGGCACACTTTTTGCTATTGTTGGCTTGTTGAAGTGATCCGATAGGGAAGGCGAGCCCGTCAAAAAGTCTTGGCCGTGATATAAATGTGGGTAGGCAGCCATGGAGCTGGATTGTCGCGACAGAGCCGCAGTCGATTGCGCAGGCGAGGCATCGTTGCTGAATATGGAAAATACGCGGGGGTCGGAAACTAGGTAAGCGCGCAACTTGTTGAGTGAAATACGGCGTTTTTCTCTCTCGTTGACGCGGCGGCGGCGACGATGTGGATGTGGACGATGAGCTGTAAACATTGTCTTGTGTGGAAGCTTTAGAGGGAGAAGATGTAGTGACGCCTTCAACGTCTATGCTGTCAAGCTGGAGCATAAAGCTAACAGGTTCTAGGGTCGAGGTGGTGGGTCCAGTGGAGACTTCAGTTTCGAAGTTAAAAGTGACGTCACTGATGCTCACTTGGATCCTGTCGACGATACCCTGTAGAAATCCCGCCAAGAAACCCGGCAGCGAGAGTGGCTGGCCCGTGCCTCGTGATGAGCTGGTGTCGCTTTCTGGTTCGCTTTCAGCATCGCTTTCTTCGGGAGAGTTGACAGATGGTGATGAGGCCCAGTTAAGGGTCTTTTCTAGCTCGCGCTTTTCTGTTGGCGACTGTGTATCGAGGAACGACTGGGCGAGATCGGCGGCGTTGGGCACAAGAGCCTCTTCAGCAGCTGCATTGGTGGGTATTGTGTCGTCGGCCGAGGGCGATAACAAGGAAACCGAGATTTCGACGGCTGTGATGCTAACAACAATGGGACTGGTGTAGAAGTCCATGGGAATCGAAACCCGGAGCAAGCGAACACGGGCTTTGCGTATTTGCAAGGCAGCCGGTAGTTGCAGCAAGCGGTCGAGCTTCTATAATTGTTATGGCGGGGGCGCTTTTGTTAGTTCAAGGGCATATAAATATAAAGCTGCTGGCTGCATTGCGCACAAACTGCAAAAGGGTAGCTAAACAAGCTAGCGGGACTCACCTCGAGCTTCAAACCAACATCGCGAAATTCTAAAACGGTGTTGCGG
Source organism: Thielaviopsis cerberus (assembly GCA_016859225.1). Classification (NCBI taxonomy): domain Eukaryota; kingdom Fungi; phylum Ascomycota; class Sordariomycetes; order Microascales; family Ceratocystidaceae; genus Thielaviopsis; species Thielaviopsis cerberus. The sequence continues at coordinate 13,466 of JACYXV010000202.1, read as the reverse complement.
CCAATGGCCAGATCCAAGTTGTCGATGTCGATGGCGTCAGTGTCGAGCAAGTCCATGCGCGAAAGGGCGTGCCGTAGCAGCCTCTTGGGCAGCGCCGAACCTGAAATGGCACTGAACATTGTCAAGATGTTGTCGGCACGGCAGACGAACGGATCGCACCGCAAGAAAGCCGAAGCTCCGAAGCTGTTGTATTCCAGACAGCGGATATGGCGAAGCTGTAGACGAGAGTAAAAGGGTTCTTATCCGATGATGATGCAACAGCAGAAAGTGAGGGGTTTGAGTTAAGGTTTGGGGGCGGGAGGCCTGGATGGGTGAGGTTATGAGGTGGGATGTGATGGAAAGTCAGAGTCGAAAGAAGATACAAAGATGAATGGGTTGGTTGGCCGGAATTGAAAACAAAAAATAGAATAAAATAAAATAAAAATAAAGGCGGCAAAGCAAGATAAAGAAGCGAAAGATTAGAAGAAAAGGAAGAGAAAGCTAAAGACGCAATGAAGAGCCAGACAGGGTGGTTTTAGTGGGCTGTCAGAGGGGCAGCCTGTAGCTTTAGCGGATCAACAGCTGGTGTCGGGCTGGCAAGTCGCTGTAAATGCAGTAACGATGGGGTTGCAACGGCACAGACATGCCCTTTGTACCCACAAAGCACGTCAGCCACCCGAAGAAACAAGGCAAAAACGGCTTGGTGCAAGGTAAAGAACTGGGTACTATTATCGCGATAGGTTGCATACAACAAACAAGAGCTGGACCAGGCTAGACCAGGCCAGTACAAGAGAGGGTAAAACAAAGAATAAAGTCGTAGGTAAAGGCAGGGCTTTGATGGGATGGAGTTGAATGGAATGGCTGGGCAAAGATTATGAGGTGAGTTGAGTGGGTGAGGGCGAGTGCATGTATGGTACAAAGAGAAAGCTAGTTTAAACAAGTCGAGTTCTAAATCAAGCTGGACAGCCGTTCGATAAGAACAGGCGAAGAGAATTCAGGCGTTAATCAAGTACAATCAAGCAAATGAAGAGAACATGAAGAGGAACGAGAAAGAGGCTGGCGGCTGCATGCAAACTTACCAGTCACCTCCCCTCAAGTCGAGTCAACCCAAGCCAGCCAGCCAACTTCAGCTGCAACCACAAGCAACCATTACCAGATTACTCTTCACCTTGGGGAGTTTTATCTAACAACCAACCGGGCAAGATAGGGTGGGTGAGAGGATGGGGAGATGGGGAGATGGGGATTAGGCATGATAAGGCAAGGCAAGGCAAGGCGAAGCAAAGCCAGACAAGGCAGCAAAGCAAAGCACAGCAAAGGAAACAAGGAAACTCAAGAATCGAAACAACACATCGCACCGCATATCAAGCTGGAAACCCCAGTCAAGTAAAGGGAAGGAGGGAAAGAATGCGGCTATGTCTGCAGCGAATGTGAATCAGGAAGACAGAACCAGGGACGAGGCAGTTGGTGTACATTGTACATACAAGTACCACGATAACTACAGAGTTACCGGCGTATGTGTATAAATCTGCATAGTACTGATTGTGCGTTGACAAGACAGCTGCTAAATTGTGCACGGCTTGTGTACCGGACCAGCACAAATGACGACTGGCATTCAGTACAGAAATATACAACAATCCACGCTTTAATGTGCCGAGACGAGACATTCACAGTGACAAGATCAAAATACTCCAGCATCCAACTGACATAGGTGTGTGACTTGCACCATAGCGTTGCCATCATCGATCCATCCTAGAGCTCCCACTAGGAACACTTTACCTGTTCTCGTCAGCACATGATATAGGTCACCTACGTGCTACATTGCGTTGCTTAGCGCTCTCTTTGTCAAATGATACATCAAGTCGCTTGACTTGTTTGTTCGTACGTGCTTATAACGCACCGTAACTTTTTCTGCGTGCAATCAAACTCGTCTCTTGCCTCAATCCACGTCAATTTCTAAAGCGCTCTTCATTATTGAGTTTCATATATTTATTTTTATTTGTCATTGTCACTATTTAAGCCCACTTCCATCCCGCATCTCGACCTTCTTTGTATGCTCACTCCGACTACTTCATCAAATGACACCATGCTTGGCTCCTATCACTCAGTCACCCCCTCCTCGCATCCTCGTACTTCCAGTTCAAACATATACTCAACAGGATGAATGGCTGGCCAAATTATCACTTAACCCGGACTGTTTGGTATTCTGATCGCCTACTTCTGCATGATGTGGTGTCAAGTGAAAACCTCCACACTTGAACAAACAAGCAAAACCTTAACCCTAATGGAACCCTGAAACTAACACCTTCCCGGGCTGCCAGTTGCTTCCGTTATCGCCGGTTCGTAACTGCCGTCTTAAGGGAAAGAAACAATCAAAACAAAACAGAGTTTTCTCATACCGTACGATGGGGCTCTGCTAAAAATGTTTCCTTTCTTTGATTCTACCACAAAACCAGCTTTGTTATTCACGTGATATTTAATTGCTATCGCTTTCTTCTCTTAGCTTTGTTCATTCTCTAATGCATATCATCTTTCTTCTCTTATCTGCCTTATGGCTTGGGCGCTTTGGAAATGCTGCTGTTGTTTTCGATCAAGTTCAGCCGCTTCTTGAGCCATGGCAGCACGCCGGCGCCGCCCACGGCCAAAACCCCATGTTCACTCTGATGATGGGCCATTCTGTTGTTTCCGAGAAGAACCTCTCGTCTCTATGCAAAGAAGGCAACATTAGCGATGCGTGCGTGTGGTACAGCAAGGCCGCCGATATCCGTAGCTGCAACAACCGCCCCGTCAACCTGATGGAACGCCCCGAGAACAACATTGTATTTGGCGAGCGCACCTACAGCGGTACGGCCTACCTCTCAATCTTTAACGGCACCCCTTACAAGATGCGCCTACAACGTACTCGGTCTTCCCAGATGCTTCGCTAGGACGAAGGCTGGACGGATATCCCCTCTGGCAGTGCTATTCAAGTCTTTATTCAGTTTGGTGGCCGCAACAACCACATGGGCTCCGGCGATGCCTACTATGAGCTCGAAGGCAGTCATCAACGCCGCTTCCACATCAAAGCCTACGTCCACCCTCGAAGAACTCCATATGGAGCCCGCCATGTGGTCGAGGTAGTACACAGCCAACTTCCCACCCGCGATGTACGCAAGGGTGACACAGTTCGTCTGCGGTTCCCTGGCCCGGGCGTCCGTGGTCGGACTATGCAGTGGGGCCTTGTCGGCAGTGAGGCAGACGGCATGTGGAGCAGCTACAATCCACCTCTAACATGGATGCACCGTTCTCTTGACGTGATTGGTGATCGCAAGCTAAAGCATGTTTGCATGCCCGGCTCACATAATGCTGGCATGAGCCGCATCTCGGGTCAGTCCTTCTTCGCCACTCCTGGCAACACGCAAAACCAAATTCTCGACATTTACCAGCAGCTAATGCGCGGTTCCCGCTGGCTCGATATTCGTCCATGCCTTGGGAATGGTGGCAAAGCCATGTTGTGCCATTACTCGGTGCGTTTTGGTGGTAACGGAATTTCGGTCGATGAGGCTATCAACCAAATCAATCGGTTCATGCGCGACTTTCCCGGCGAGTTGATTCTTCTTGATGTCAATGCAGATTCGGCCTACGATACAGACAACAACTACGCCCGCCTATCCCCTGTGCAGTGGAACTCTATTCTACCCAAGTTCAACAAGATTCAGCGCCCGTGTCATATAAAGGGGTCGCTTGCTGACGCCACCATTTCATCCCTCATTGGCGATGGCAAAGGCTGTGTTGCTGTAGTCAAGCGTAGTCCTATTCAGCAGATTGAAGACCGGGCTCACGGAATCTACAACCAAGACTCGCTGCCACGCTTCAATGTGTGGTCCGATACACCCAACCATGAGCAAATGGCGCTCGACCAAGTCCGCAAGCTACAAACCAACCGCGCAATCGGTGATGCTCTTGACCCCAACACGCGTGATCAGTTTCACGTGCTCTCGTGGTTCATTACGCCTCCTCCCGTGTCTCTTCGCCGCCGCTGGCGCCAACCTCAGCTAGTCAATGTTGCTGCCGAGACACTTTCAACACTATCAAGCTTTGGCATGCGCGAGTTTTCGCCCTATGCTTTCCCCAATGTTTTGTACGTTGATGGGTTCGGAATGCCCAACGGTGCTATTATTGCCGGAACGCGTATGCCGCGCAAGGAAAAGTTTGAGGCATCGGGGGCGCACATGGTGGCATTAGCCATGGCTGTCAACTATGCAATTGTGTCTCGCAACTGCTATGTTGGCGGTCTGCAGTTAGAATAAAGGGAAAGAAGAAGAGTTCTTTGGGTATTTTTTTGCTTGAAATTGGCGTTTGGAGAAGTATTTTGTTTGTGTCGCAGGGTTGTGTAGTGGGTTGATGTTTGTATTCCATCTAATCACTGCTTACCTCTTGTGTCCATTATTACATGTTTTCTTGTTTCTTTAGTTGATGGTTGGTATTAAACACTAATTCTTGTTTCTTGGATTTCATCCCATCATCATATAACACTACACACACTCTTACTACTAGAGTCAAACACCCGCCTCGTACTTTTCGGCGATTCGCCTTCCCACTGCCTCGCCGCTCCAGTAGGCACCCGTGGTAGTGCCCAGAGCCACAAAGGGCGCCGTGTGCTCGCCAGCAAGCCAAAGGCCGTGTTCGGGAATCCCCTCACGCATCGCCTCGATATCCTTGTCGCCCTCTTCCAAGCCAACCTGGAAGTTGGCGTAGCTACCGTTGCCTGCGAGTTCATCGCCGAGCCAGTTGGACGCCAAACAGTCGGTCACGGCGCAGGCAGGACTCTGGTCGTCATATCCTGGAATCTTCTTTAGATAGGGCTGAAAGTGCTCAATCAAAAAGTCCGTTCGCTCCTTGTTAGTGCGCAATGACGAGACGGTGGACGTGACATAAGCGCTCTGGTCGCCAAAGATGTAGAAAAGTACCGTGTTGTGAGCGTTGCCATCAGACAACGAAGCCAGCTCAACCATTTCTTGGCTCCAGTGCTCAGGATTGGTCGCGGTGTAGCGTGGAGAGAGCCACTGTGAAAATCCCTGGATGTTGGCCGAGGACTCTTGCCCGTCTTGACGCCAGAACGGAGTCTCAAAGGTCATGTAAACCTAGTTGGCAGGCGAGCATTAGCAAACCGAATATTGTGACGTTACAGCTTAAGCAATCCAGCTACTAACCTTTTCCAGACAGCCAAAGCTAATGGAGTCAATCGCCTTACACACGCGCGGCGGAAGCTCCGGCTCAAAAGCATCTAAATTGTTTTTGAGCCATCCCAGTGGTGCGGTAACCACCACATCATCAAACTCAAATGTACGCTCGACTCTGAGTCTGCTCCCGTCATGAAGAGACGTCTCGTGACTCGAACACTGAACACTGACCATTTCCTCACCAGAGCCATGACTAGAGCGGTATTTTATTTTGTGAGCAATAGTTTCGTAGATTATCTCGGCCTTTTCCAATGCATGGCTGGCAATGGCATCAAGAATCTTGCCATGCGTGCCCTCGCAGAAGAGGTTTTCTAATTCTCGTCAGTACTGGCTTCAATTCACCAGAGCACATATTCAAACATGTGTATGATGTATACAAATGTACTCACCACCCTCAACGCACTCTTCGAGCCAAAAGAACTTGAGACTCTGTCTTTCCACCGGAGATCCAATAAATGTTCCCCAGGAATCGGCCATTTGCAGCACAATTTCCCTCTTTCGCACCCACCCTTCGGTGCTCTCAGGTAGATGCTTTGGTACCTCTTGTATGAACCAGTCATACAAGCTTTCCTTTGGATCGATCGTGGCGCTGTTTTTGTTGGAATGCGCAAACGCATCCAGGACAATCGTCCACATAATATCCGCGAGCTGTTCTCTCTCGCCAATCTCTAGTGGCACGCCCTCAGCGTCGCAGACAAGCTGAGTCGCGTCCCAACCGCTGCAAGCAGTGCCTGTCGCTTTGGCAATCTCATGGATGGGATTGTCAGTGGTGCCATGGACCCAGTTAGCACCCATATCCACAGAGAACCCGTTGCGAAGAGCAGTTTGGTAAACACGGCCACCAATCCGGGAACGGCCTTCAATAATGGTTACGCGGAACCCATGGCTTAGTAGGATATCTGCACAGCGAAGACCAGAGAAGCCGGCGCCAACAACGCCGATGTGACGAGGGACAGCAAGGGAGTTTGACTGAGTACAGTGTTAATGTACCGTTTATAGACTGGACGGGTACTTTGTAGTGAGATAAGAAAAAGACTTGCCATTGTACTACTGCTGCGGGTCGACGAGAGCTCAGAATATGTGGGCGAGGCGGGGAAGCGGGCTTGGAACGAGTACAAGTCCTGGTATATTCTCGACGCTGCACGTTTTTCAACGCTATTGTTATAAGAAACCGAATGAGTATCCATTTTTGGTAGTGAAATAATAAAGTCCCGAAATCTGACGATGCTTGACAAAATAGTGCAGGAAAAATAAGATGAAAGGCGTGATCAAACAAAGAAGTCCAAGTTGCAATCACGGGTTGAGTATTGGTGCTTAATAGGGGGAAAGCGACAATGTGGATTCTACACCACAAATATTGGTGACAGACAAGCTGGCGGTGGTGCTGAATCAGGAGGCAGTGTTTGGGGGAGTGAAAATGGAAAATGGAGGGTGGCTATGGAGAATAGTGAGATAAAATAAAGAAGATTTCAGGGCGGGAGGGATCAGCGACCAGAGCAGAACAAAGCTGTCTATGATGTTGCCGATATGAGTGCCTGGTGAAGAAGTAGGTAGGGAGTAAGAAAAGGTGACGATAATATGGCAGAAGCCAAAACATAAGGCCGAGGACGCACGGGGTGGCGGTTGACTGCGGTTGACTGCTGGCCAAGGGCCGCAAGTATTTTGGCAGTTGCTGCGCTCAAACTTTTCATCTCCTTGTCTAGGTTACGAAAGAATAACCTAATGGTAACAATCAACGGATAACACAGGTTTTCACCGGGCTAACCAATGACCACAACTTAGCAGCGCCACTAACAAATAGTACTCGCCAGTAACAGCCAGGAGCTGGGCTCCTGCTATGTTGGCCCATTGTCATTGTTGTTGCCGTTTGTGTACTTGTTGCTGACCTGTCCTATCCAAGGCAGAGAAAAGGGAAAGACCAAATAGGCAACCAATATAAGACGGTGCTGGCCTGGCAGAGGCAGCTGAAAGAGGCAGCAACTACCACCACAGCTTTTGTGGCCATCCAACTTTGGAAACGACCAATATTATGACTCTTGTAACTTATGTAGAGGCTGCTTAACTTAGGCAAGGCAGCCAGCAGTCTGCTCACCAAAAATAACAGCTAACAAAAACAGGGGCATGCAGCAACAGAAACAAACAATGGGTGTACGCGCTTCCTTCTATTAGTTCTCTCCTGTTGTCCCACGTAAATCATTATTGCTGCGCAAATACAGTGGACGGCGAAGAGAGACATACAATACCTCACCGAGCCTCGCTAATACCAGTATAGGCAAGGTCTAGCATGATCTTTTTGGCCACCTTGATCAAGCCAAGCTTGCAAGGGAGGGTTGAAGTCAACTTACGCTGTATACCGTATGCAAGGCAAACTTGGAGAAACTGGTCCAGCCGGCCTCTGCTGCCGTTTCGGATGTTGCTTTTGTTATGTAATGCAAGATGCTGTGCTTAGTGGTCGCACAATTAAATTGTCTAAATCAACGACGAAACACTGCTGCGGATTCTCTCGTCTGGTCGGTTCGTCGCTCGTTTGTTGCAGAATAATTGTATCAACACAGTCAGAATGCTCGAATGGAAGGATAAACAGGAAACAAGGAGATATATAGATATAAAAATAAAATAAAATAAAAAGGAAAAAAGATGAAGAAACAATGAACAGAAAAGATATATTATGGCTTACTGTTGGCTTAGTCAGAGACATTAACAGGAAAGTACCATCTTTGGACACCGAAATGGCAAAACAAAGGGAGGCAAAGTTCCAACGCCTTGGACAGGGCACGTCTCGACAATGCTTACGCAGTACTGGCACAAGGCAAAGAAAGAATTCAAAAGGAGGAAATTTCTCAACTCGAACTCAAAGGTACCGATTCTTTCCCTCGTTACCACCAGGAAACCCTATTCATATCAACAACATATAATGTCATCTTATCAACTACCTACAGCATCGGGCTTGTTCATTCAAGTTTAGGGAACCGCATGTTTCTAAACACATCCTACACTCAGTACAATTCAACTGCGTATCCAAAATAACCAGTGTCGTTTGCTCCGTGTCCAATCGAATGTCGACAGTACGACCTTTGTCCTTTAGCCATCCCTTTCACCGTACTGAAAGCCTCAATACAAATCAGGCCGATAGCCAGAGTACAAGCAACATATAAGCACACAGCAGCTAGCCGGACGTCACATCAGTGTCGTTTTGATTATTTTGCTTTATTTAATTATGGGCAGCACATTTCCTTCAATTTGTTGCTGCTGATACCGTCCGTCCGTCTCTACATCGCCCCGAGAAACAGAAAAAAAAGTATATACAACAAAAGAAGCCAAAAAAGGAGCATGGAAGAAAACGCTAGCCCGGCCCGCCATTGAAAAAACAGTTACAGCAGAGATCAATTCACCGCCATATTAACAAGATTGGCGCACACTAACTGCCGTGGTTTCCAGGCTGAACACCATCACGACGGCCCAGAATGAAGATAAAGGCGGAAGGCAATGAATGAGATGGAGAAAGAGACAAAGAAAGAGAGAGAGAAGAGAAGTTGGGAATATGATGTCATGAGAGATGATGGTATCATGTGTAATAGAGGGCAAGACGTAGAGCATAGAAATAACAAGAGAACAGAAGATAATAGGTAATGGCGGGAAAGATGAGAGCCTCATGTACAAAAAACACACGTAGGTGAGTACGCGCAGTAAATCAAGGAAACGTGAGGTTATGCAAAACAAGAAAATGGAATGTATCGAGGGGAAAAGAGAATCAAGAAAAAAAAAGAAAAGAAAAAGCAACAATCATATGTCTTTGCTGTTGCTCTTGTACACCATCATCAACTAGTACATCGGCTCGATTCACAGCCGCTGGTAAAACAGAATATAAGCAACCTTATTATCGTTCAACAGCTGCTGAGACTGCTTGCCCTTGAAACTGCTCGTCTTGCTGCTTGCCGAACCCACAGTGGCTGTTGCCGTGGAGCTAGCGCCATTGGCTACGCTGCTCCAACGCTTGTTACCGTTGGCTGGAGACGTAACCTGTTTCCAACCCTCGTCGTCATCCATGTCGCCGCTCTCATCTATCAGACCAAAACGGTTTGCCGGCGCCGTGCTCAGAGTTCCGTCCGCCTCACGACGAGCTGCACCCTTGGACATCTCATTCATGCTTGCAGGCGCGACATCCTCGGCACGTACCTGGTCAATCTTGGTGTCATCAATGTGGATCCACTCGGCGCCGTCTTGCCTCCGCACATCGACGGTGTAGTGACCAACGCTGGCGTTTTTGCCGTGGTGGTATACAACAGCGCTGAGGCGGTACCGCGGGAAAGGCTTGCCCTCACTGGAAAGATGAGCAAGCATCTGGCGGGAGACGCACTCACGGGGAATGTCAAGCTCCAGGGGGTAACCGACATTCTTCCACAGCTTCACCGTGCCGCCCTCGGCATCAAACTGGAAGCGCTTCAGGTGCAGGATCAGAACAGAAGGGAGCTCAGAAATCAACGTCTGTGTAGTCACACGAATCGTCTCGCCTTTCACGACATCATCAACCACCTCTCTTCTAGCCATATGTCTCATGGCGTCAATGATAGTGCTAATATGCGTAACGTCAATGTCAAGCTGAAGAGATTGATAGAATTGAGTTGTGAGGGACGGCTTCATTCCGGGTCTGAGCAGCTCACAGCGGACATAGCCACCAAAAATGTGCGAGATTGGCGAGGTTGAGTTCTGACCAGTGATGCGTGAGACAGCAGCCTTCTGGCGAGGTCCAACCTCCATCCAGTCATCGCCAGACGCAGAGGTTTCATTAGGCTTGACCTGAGTAGACTCGGGGTTCGACGACAGTACCTTGGTACACTCGTCGTCAAGAACCTGGAGGAGAAGGCCGAGGAACTCTTCCGCATCTTGTTGGTGTCCCTGCTCCATGTGCGCAAACCGGTTGGACTTCTTCATCTCATCGTACAAAAAGTTTGGGGAGAATGGGTCACCAAAGTGACGGTCCTTGGCACGGACAATATCGTGAAGCTTTTGGATAGAAGGAGCAGAAACCATCACACGGAACTCGCGAATAAACATAATCATGGCATCAATCAGAGGAGTGTTGCTGTTGAAACTGTGCGTCGCCCTCTTGCTAACCTGGTCAAGGAAGTTGTAGAACGGGATACAGTGAACAAGAACCTGAAGAATCTATTGGGAAATGTTAGTGATTGGCACCAGGGACAGATGCATAAATGCGACTTACCGAGTTCATGTAGCACATGTTACCACCGTTGATCAGACCACGAGGCTCCAGGAAAGACACCTTCTCGATCGCGTCAACTCTGTACGACCGGAGGGCATCGGCAAGGGTGCTAATCTTGTCCTTGGTAAGACTTTCGGTCGTTCCGTTGACAGTTACCGCACTAGAAGAAACAGAGCCAACACCGTTGGCTGGCGCGGAAGTAGCTAAAGCACCATCAACAGCTTTCCTCGGGTTCTTGAGAAGACTAGCCCAGGAGCTAGGCTTGACAGCAACAGGTGCAGGAACAGGCACGGGAACGGCAGCAGCAGTCGCAGTTGCAGCAGGGGTTGAGGGAGTCGCAGTGGACTTATCATCGGACTTGACCTCAGTCAAATCAGCAACCTCTTCAGCATCAGCCTCTGACGTATTGTCAGAGGAGGGCGTCAGAACAGTCTCACCATTAGTGCTCTCTGAGGGCGCACTTTGGCTCTGAGTTCTATCCGCTGAAGCAGCAGCCGAAGTCGCGGCGATAGCACTCAGCCTATCATCCTTGGCAGTTTCCTTGGGTGCGGTTCTGGGGAGCACGGGAACAATTGGAATGACAGGCTTCGTGGACTTGGGAACAGCAGTCTTGGTTGGCGGAGGAGCAATCGCGGCAGTTTCGGCGGCAGGAGTCACAACAGACGGTACAGCAGTAACCGGTTCAGGTTCCTTAGGCGCAAGCGGTTCAGGGGCAGGAGCAGACTCGACGGGGTGTTGCCTGAGCAACTCGGCGCCGTCCTGTAGAGGAGCACGCCGGCGCTTCTTGGACCGAGGAGCTCTAGCAGGCCAATCCGACTCATTGCAAGAATACCAAGGGAGCTAAAACAGAGTCGACAATTAGCGCCTGATTCATATCAAGTTTTGGCGAAATCTTACCGGAGGAGAAAACTTTGACTCAGGCAGCGCAGGTACCAGGGCCGGAACCTGGGACGAATCGTCTGACGAAGCCGATGTGCTTGCAGAAGCAACAACAGGAATCTGAGCAACTTCATCTACAGGCGCAGGCTCAGGAACCGATACAGGGGCAATAGTGGTGGCAGCAAGAGTGGGGACCGACACGGGGGCGGGGGTGGACACAACAATGGGAGCTGTAGCAGATGAAACAACCGAAGCAGGAGCAGATGAAACAACCGAAGCAGGAGCAGACAGCTGGGAATACTGCTGCGACGAAACCACGACTGGGCCATCCGACGACACAACTGGGGCGAGTGAGTTGGCGACGGATTCAGTCATGAACGGCACTCCGGGGGTAAAGTCACGGGTTGACGAGAGCGGCGGAGTCAAACCAGTGAAGCTCGAAGCATGGACGGATGAGGGTGTCTGCGGCTGCGGCATAGATTGAGGGGCCGAGGGCGGCTGGTAAGTCGAAGCCAAAGCAGGAGAAGGAGTGTGGCGAGGGTAGCTTGGCGGGATATTCACACCAACCATGGCCGCAAAGTTAGGACCAGGCTGCATGCGCCCATAGGGCTGCGGTTGGTGCTGGTAGGGCATGTACCCAACGCCGGGGTGCATCGCTGGGTTCGGGTAGGCGCCCATGTGCTGCTGCTGGTAGTATTGGGTAGGTTGGTGGTACATAGTATAGGGTGCAAAGTGCGCACCCATGTGCTGCTGGTGCTGGTGGTGTTGGTGATGCTGAGGATGCTGTTGGTGGTGCTGAGGATGCTGTTGGTGGTGCTGTTGGTAGGGTTGATGATGCGGCTGGTGGTGGTTATTGTGGTGGTGGTTGTGGTAACCGCCGTTATTGGGGCCACGGCGACGGTGGACATTGTTGACATGGCTGTTAACGCCACTGTTGGCAGAGTTGCTGCTGACCACCATGGGAGCATTGTTAGCTCCGGACGTAGGTGCGGACACAGAGCCAGATGCAGCACCAGTGCCATTTGCGGCACCGGCTCCGAGACCCGACTGCTGGCCCATGTCGGCACCCACTCCGCCTGCGGCCCCCGAAACGGCTTGCCCAGCCGGCAGATGACGATAATTCATCCTGCCGGCTTGGGAACGGTTCATTGGTTGTGCCTGCGCACTATCGCCGCAGACACAAGCCAACGGCTCCTCTTGCTTGAAGCTGGGCGTCTCGGGATTGAGCTTGTACGAAAACGGCCGCAGCGTTATTATGGGATTGAGAGCGTGGGCGAGTTCGGCGGGGCAATTGATCTAAGCCCCGAGGTAAGCTCTGGTTGATACAGGAACCAGGACCGGTCGGATACGTTGTTGAGTAAAGGGCGGGATGGCGAAATCTCGTTTGGTGGCGGTTTGATGCGGCGTAGCTCAAAACGATAATGCTCTACCCTTGTGGACAATGAATGGCTTGCTTCTTTGATTCGAGTCAAGACGCTGATCGATGACAGCAGAGCTCGGCATGAGATTAAGAAAAGTCTTTCAGCCTAGTCTAGCCTCGCCGAAACATAACAACGACGGTGATGATGTTGATGAAAGGTCGAGCCTGTAGTTGAAGTCGTTGCTCAGGCGGGCCTGTGCTGCGACAAACAAGAACAAGGCGGATCTAATCGAATTGAATCGAATCGATTGTCGAGGAGCAAGGCGAAGGAAGACGAGCAAGGCAATAAAAATGAGGGAAAAATCGGCAGTGCCTTATCCTATCCAACAAATATGATAACAGGTTCAGGGCAAGAGCAAAGGCGACGATGAGGAGACGTCGCGTGGAGTCGCGCAGCTGGCTGACAAGTCCGTTGGTTAATGGCCAAGGCGGACAAAAAAGGTACAGGACAAAAAAAAAAAGAAACCAGCAAAAAATTGAGACAAGGCGCAGGGCAGCAAGGGTTGGCAAAAAGTAGGTTTTACTAGGCAGGGCTGCGATTTCTGGCTATTAGCAGGTGGCCTTGGTGCTATGTAGTAGCTAACGACTCATACTCATGCCTATGCTGCCTACAAGGTGTTTCTATCTCTCGTTTTCTAGTGGCCAGCTCAGCAAGTTGCAAAAACCCACCTAAAAAGGCCACAATAGATTTGGCTGTTGTTTTTTTTTTTTTTTTTTTTCGTACGCGGGACTGGGCCTGTCCCCCTCT
>JACYXV010000201.1:0-10555 GCA_016859225.1 Thielaviopsis cerberus | reverse complement strand
ACTTGGTGGTCCAGGCGTTTTTCTTCATCTTTTTTAGCACTGAATTAGTGGTTTTTGATGGGCTTAAATGCCTGGTCACAGCGCCTGGTTTAAGTGCCAACCGTTGATCTAGAGGGCAAGTAAATCTAAAAAAAAAAAGAGCAAGTAGAGTGCAAAGGAGAGCAAGAGTGCACGTTAATCTAAAAGAGCAAGAGTCCCAACGTTATTCTAAAAGACCCCAAACAGACGAGCATAAGAGGCTTTTATTTCTTCTTTTTAACACACTCCATGCACAAAGCATGTGGGTGTCTTACAAAGGTCTTATGAATAGTGTCGCCTCATGACATCGCCCGCCATTCACCAACCATACACACACCTTCTCGGCACCTGGAACAAGCTTTGGGCTGTAGTGGCAAGAGACAAACAGCCGTGCTGTAGCGATGCCATCGGAAAACACACAGTTGGAAACAAAAAGGCAGGAAGCGAGGACAATGATCAAGTATGAATATATGCACCATGCAAGCTGTAGTTGCAGCGGCTGCAGCAGAAACTGCGGGACCAAGCTTCACCGTCTTTTATTTGCAGCATTGATGCCCGTTGAGTGTGTATCGTGGTAGTATGGTAGTAGCAGTAATATGGTAGTAGAGTAGCATGCCAGCAGTACCAGGCGGAACGAGACACAGTGGAACCCATGGCCCCCTTCGCAGTGCCTTATGCAAATATAGAACGAGGCCCATTGGGGTTTCTTGCTGGCAAAAGACAGGCATAGCCGTGCGTCTTTTTCTGCTTCCTCACACTGCTGAACAAGGGAAAAACCACACCCGCATTTCAAGGGGGCTCAGACCGCCTCGGTTCTGCCAGGAAATCCTGGCACCTTCAAGAATTCTCCGACCCAGACTTTTATGCCATCTTTTTCTCTTCATCTCTGGCCGTGTTCTTCTTGAGCAAACTTAGCATTTGTCAGGGCACTGTCACTTGTCAGAATAGATGAGGCAAGGAAGAGCAAGACCGTAAAAGCCCTGACCGAGGGTTCCATTGGATCGCTTCAGGATTTCCGATGGCCGCGATCTTGCGTCCAAAAGGCGTCAAGCAGGCCACTGAAAGCAAAAAAGAACAACCTGTATGTGCCAGTGACAGGACAAACAACAGGCAAGGCGAAGCCAGTGGCGGGACAAACAACAGCCAAAGCGAAGCCAGTGGCAGAACAAACAACAGCCAAAGCGAAGCCAGTGGCAGAACAAACAACAGCCAATGCGAAAGGAAGAAAACAGGGCGACAGACGCGTAGACAATAGACGTCTCCATTTTCCATGGTCCCGGAAGCCGCGAGACGTGATGCGAGGCTATAGAGGCTGGTGCCATGTCATGTTTCCCTTCTTCTCTCTTCTCTTCACTCCTATTTTATGATCCATGATGGCTTGTATTTCTCCAGAGTCTGCTCACTTGTGGACTTGCGCAAGTATGCCAACAAAACGGCTCAGACAAAGCTGCTGATACACTAGAGTTATTGGCCCCCCCTGGACTTGCGACCCCGGGCCCGCTTCCAAGTTTCCAAGAATATCCTAGAGACAGGGCCCTTTAGACGGTTACGAAGTAAACTGATGAGGGGGCGAGCAGGCCAAGTGTTGCCGTGGCGTATCAGATTTGGAGTGACCCTAGTCTAGTCTGGCGTCAGAGAGCCAAAAAGAACGAGGGAGCAAAGAGATGAATGGTTGATGGTTTGGACAACGCAGTAGCGGGAGCCGAACGAAGCCCAAGACAAAACGAGCTTCGTGATGGGGTGATGAGAGCGCAGGTTTGAGGGACGGAGAAAAGATGAAATCGTGCCATAGAGGTTCCTCTAACAACAAACTACATGTAACACGATCATCTCTACCGCTTATAGTATTACCCATTTTAATCTTTATGTAGTTGTTTAAACGGCCGAGGCCTTTGGGTGGACAGTGCTTCCTATATTTCAGAGATGGGCCTGAGTTGTTTATATGTTGCGCCCTCGGAAAATGCCAGGACGAAAAAGAAAAAACACGGCACAGAATCATAATTAAAATACGACGTCGATACGATGAGATCCGGGGACGGAAACAAAAAAAAGGCACATAGCACATGATCGGGTCGGGCCAGGTGGAGGGCCGAGAGCTGGTACAGTGCAGACTTCTGGGACGACGATCACGACGCAGGCAACGCAGCTGGATGACATCACTGCTTAGAGTAGGGGAGGGGGGTTCTGGAAACTGTGTTCCGCTGAACCAGTGGACCACGTCTTCTGCAGCCGTGTTGTGCAGTAATACCCCCGGGGATAGGCTCGTACAGCAGCCCTGGTTGCGCTTACAGTCTTCCTGGTTGCGCTTACAGTCTTCCTGGTTGCGTTTACAGTCTTCTCTGGTTACGCTTACACTTTTCCTTGTTACGCCTACACTTTTCAGACTCACTATGGCTGATTGAGACTGGAAAAACATGCAGTTCAAACTGCAGTGTAGTGTTGCATCCCGCTATTAAAAACAAGAGAAAAGACAGAATTCGCCGGTGAATACACGCTGTACGCCTCTGCAACAAAGACACCGGTCACTCATGCCGCAACGCTTCGTGGAGGCTTCTTGAGACGAATCTGCCCGACGGAGGCTTTGGAGAGTTTTGGGAGAAAGGGGGATACTTGGTAAGCGGCCAGGACTGATTGAATGAGTTATTAAGCGGCCAACACTGATTGATTGAGTTATTAAGCGGCCAACACTGTACAAAGAAAACAAGCTGGCCAACGGGCTTGCCGTGGCCTGGCATAAGCAAGCTGCAGTTGTTTGTAAGTGCATGATGCCGTGCATAACAGGATACTAGCAGTGTTCTGATGCATAACTTTATGGTTGGATGTATTTCTTGAGAGCACTTTGCAGATGTAGAGAATACTTTAAACAGATGCAGCCAGGCCGTTCTTGATACCTTCTCAACCGCCTTGCTTGGGCTTTTGGTGATCAGGCTCCAAAGTCCAGTCTATTTTCGGTAACAGATTAATAACAACAACCTTTGGCTGGTTTGCCCAGTGTAAAAGCCATTGTGCCTTTTTCCTTTTCTTTTTGTTTGCTTCCAAGCAAATCTCACCTCTCAGATTCACCTTCTCAAGGCGGCTTTTTGCCGTGGCTTTTGCCGTCTTGTCCTTGGGCGCTGTGCCGCACACTAAAAAGAGGGCGTGCGCATAAAACAAGTTGAGGCGAAGACCGATGGCCAAGTTTGCGCAGGGACTTCTTTTTCTGGATTTCTACTGTGCTGCTAGTAGTAGCAGTACCAGCAATTGTGGCGGCAGCTGACTACTCAACAACACAAGTCATCAACCTCTTGTTTCAACATCCCTTGTGCCGTACCAACAGTCCATGAACCAAACGAATGATGCATATAAATGCCAGCAGTGCCATGCATTCAGCCAGAGACCTACCTGGTTGGGAATAACTTGGCCGGTGTAGCGTGATGCCGTATCTAAACCGGCCGAAAGCCCTCTGACCATGGCCGTCTCAGCTGCAGGCACCTCCAAGGCCTCTAACAGCAAACGACGTTTGTGGGTGTCTGAATTGTCAAGTGCTTACATGTTTTTGTGGGCTGCTATTACGCGAGAGCTGAAATTGCCCTGCTGGCTCTGACGTCATGTTCTCGAGGGCAGTCAAACGCCAGTGACCGGACCACCAACGTCCACTGGCGTCGCCCAACAACCACCCGTAATAGTCGACTTATACAAGGCAGTTGAGAGCACACGATGGTAATGGTAGCCAAGAGCTATACCTGGCTTTCATGACGCGCCATCGCCATCTGTCACTGCACAATCGTCAAGTGACACTGCCCGGGAATCCGACCTCACCAAGCCTCATCCGCCATATCTCATCTATCCCCCTTGACCGGTGGCCTCTGGCCATATTCCCCCCTCGCTGAAGCAAATTCACTCAAACGATGGACGGCATGCAATACCACTCAGGCTTCCAGACGCCACCGTCACCCCAGCCGCAAATCGCAAAATGTCCGCACATCACACTTGTCACGGCGACTTGGACAACGTGCTGGCGTAAAATAAAATCCCCAAAGAGCTGCTGGCGAGATAGGGGATCGCCGGACGAGGCTATGCGACTGCTCTGTGTAGTGCACATCGTGAGGGCGTGTGGGCAGCGGGCTATACGTGCGTTGCCTGTTTGCCGGGAGATGAGTTGCACTACAAGAAAACAAGACATGACGACACAGCGCAGGCAGTGGCTCTCTCGCCTGTTTTCTCTGGCTATTGAAACATTTCTCTTAGTAGCACCGTCCAACATGTACATGTTGTCGGAGAAAGCAAGGCCCCCATCGAATCCGTCTAGAACGCCGCCCGGTCGCGATATTCGTCGGTCCCTTTTTCATGTGGTCTGTTCAGCTAGTACCTGGTTGTTAAGAGGGCCAACAAAAACACATGTAGACGATAACAACCTTTGGGGCAGGCTAAACCCCAGTTCACCGCTAGGGTCAGGGTGCGGTGTTGCGGCTGCTGGATGTACAGCAGCTGAAGCCGTACAATGGCCCGTGAAGGTGACGGGGAAGCAATGGAAAGACAGGAAAACTGGCTAAAGCGCCGCTCCAGCTAAATCTCAGCCCGGGCCGGTGTTTCTATCTGCATGTTTTGCAGTATTATTTCTACGCTGCTTGCATGTGTTACCAGTTTACACTAAACCTTCATAAAGGGCAACACACTTGCAAAAGCATAGAATCAAACACACTTGCAAAAGCATAGAATCGAACCCCCATAGCGCAACATCTACTCAGCTCGGCTTCAACGACATTATGTCATGCCAGGTAGTTCCACAGGTCTAAAAAGAGACCTGATCTGGGCCCCGACAGCAGAAGAAATACAAAAGGGAAAAAGGAACCTAGGAAAAACTGGCCTAGGGTTACCAGACCACCAGGCGGACTGTGCGCTGCAGACTAACCCCAAAGCATCAAATGCAGGCCAAGTTGGTTGGTGGCCGGAAGCAAACTAAGCTTGGTTCATGCATCTGTGATCTCGGCAGGTACCCAGCAGGGCAGTTGTATAGCTGTAGCAAGTCTTTTCTGGTGGGAAGATTCTGGGTATAGAGAAACAGGCATAGCGTATAGACCGGGTGTGCAGAGGCCAAGCAGCCACCAAGTCAACCTACTGAAGCCCTAAATCAAACATTCTCCCTGATATACCAGTATACGGTAGCCAAAGTCGATCGACTTGGAGCTCTTCCGGCACCAGGCACGCCGTACTTCTCGCGCATACAGCTTAGTGCAAGTGTACCGCTTGGTTTAGTAGCATGTTGATAGCCTTTGTCCAACCCCGCGACGGGACTGTGTACAGCATATGTTTTTTTTCTTGTTGTTGTGCGTAGGAAGCTTTGACTGCCCTCGCAGACATGCGCTGCATAAAACAATGACAAGAAAGAAGAGAAACAACCGCATCACAGCGTAGAAACAAAGTAGCCAAGCAACCACGGAACGCAGAGACGTCCCAGCCTTTCTTTCAGCACATGGATCTGCCCTTTCTTCCAGCACATGAATCTGCCCTTTCTCCCAGCGCATGTGACCCAGACTTGCAGATCTCGCGAGAACTGCACTGCCAACTTATTTGCTCCTGGCCTCCGCAATGTCGTGGCGGCCCAAGACCCCGATGGATGCTATTGCTGCCAGTGTACATCCCAAAGAACCAGCACAGCGCCCAACTCTTCTCCCACCGGACCGGGCCATGCTGCGGTCTTGTAGTCCATCTGTCAACTGCAGGTACCGCTCGCCTGGAAACCAAGTCTCCATCTTGCCTAGCCATAGTAGCATTTAGCCAACACCCCCCCTCTTTATGTACCTCGCCTCTCATTTCCTCGGCGATGAACACTTGCAGTGAGTTCCTCCGGACAAAGGGTCCCCACGGCTGCCTGATCCAGCAAGTAGGTTCCTGTTCCTGCTTGTTGGCATCCCACTGTCTGTGTGTCTTGTTTTTGCGTACGCCAAGTTTGTTGTTTCGTTGTTTCGCGGCTTTCGAATTTTCTCTCCGTCTTCTTGTCCCCTCGGCGTCTCTCGGCCCAACTCTGCCTGTTTTTTTTTCCATTTAGTATAGGCGTAGAAAGAAAACAAGGGAATAGAAATGGGAATTGTCGGATCGTACCCCCCGCGCACCGATCACCCTGACACTCCAGCGCCTCAATTCTCTCTGCCATTTCATTTTCTGGCTAGCTGCCTGTGTCCGTATAGGGAATAAAAAAACAAGCGGATAGTCGCTGTTTCGCTGTATGCCAAGACTTAGGTGATGCTGCAGCCAACCGCTTCACCCACCTGCTTAGCGTAGGACTGAGAGGTTGAGAAAGGACGCTCCATCAAGTTGTGTGCTCGAAATACCTGATATCTCATTATTAACGGGGATAGGGCTTAGCGGCAAGAAATTCGGTGTTGTTATGGCATGAAACAGCCTGTTGCTCTCTTTGGAGTAGATGATAATGCCAAGAACAAAGTCACAGTGTAGCGGCACCAAGAAACGCCCCGGAAATAAGGGAATATTGTTTCTTGCCCGTAGTTTCCTCCACACGGCACCTGCCAGCAAAGTTGTTCGGATTACATAAGCCTTGAAAATTTCTTCAGTGATATCATTGCTGTGTAGTAAATAGGTCAACAATCATTGTTAGGGTTACCAGGCTTCATTACCCTATTCACACATCATTACTAGTTTTGTTGTTTCTAGCCGCTTTGACGGACTCTGGGTACCAATCCAGGTTCAAGTCCGACCAGCCCAACGCCATAGATGGCCTCCTTTACATCTGCAACCATAAGAGTGGTTCTTACAAAGGCCGTCAGAATCAGGAAGCCGGTACAATTGCAGTGCGGAAATGCCAAGACCTGGCGACTGGGCCAGAGCGCGGGTTTTGCCTGATTTACCCAGGAGCAAGTGCCAACAGCGCCGTCTCGGGCTCATCTGAAAGCCGGCCTGGGCCCATTATCGTCAACGGACTCTTCTAGCGTGTATAGATTCTTTTGTTCGAAGACAGATGGAAGGCCAGAAGAATGGGCATCGCGGGCCCGATATAGGCCCGTTCGCGATGTTTTGTGGGCAATTTTCCGCGAGGACATTGGGGATAGAGGGACACGCCCTGCACATGTATACCACGCCAGTCTTATAGTATGGAAGTACATGGCGCCTCTGTGACGTCTTTGTCTTTGATGGCTATGGAGTCTGGGCATGCTGTAACGTCCTTCCACCTTTGTACATATTACTGGCAGTGTGTGGAAGATGTCAGGAACGAAATTAACGGTGCTTTATATGTACTGCTATAGCATATATCCACCAGCTACTGCGTCTTGGGACTGTAAGTTCTTCAAGGTAGCACGCGATAGGCGAGACTTGCATCAGTCTAACAAATCAAGTCTAGTATACATCTGTTAAATCTCTTGAGGCGCTGGCTATACCGAATCAGGCAAGACCAAAGAGACGATGAATAGCCAGGCCCTCAGGGTCTTTTTACCAAGTGTGCCAGGTCTTTAGGGTCTTTTGACAAAGTGTGCCCTGGTCCTGGTTTAGCCTAGACAGACAGATGTCTAGATGGTTAGCGAGAAAGGATAGGAGAGCTGGGGGCACAAAGGGATGTGATGGATAACGAGAGACACTAAGGGATACTGTGATGGACAACTGGGGACGCCAGTGATGGACTACTAGAGACACAAAGGGACACAGACACCAAGATGAGAGCGAATCTATGATGATAGACCGATGTGGCTTCTAGCTAGCGCTGTGGCCAATAACAAGAAACATGACACATGCATCTACCGCTCCTCGCTACTCGTGTTTAAACCCTCAACTAGCATCAATTCATACTAATACTATACCCAATCAACTAGCAGCACACTCTGGTCATCCCACTGCTTCGGCATTGGCCGGCCACCTCTACTGCCCTGGCACTTTCTCTCGTTCGCTGGCTCATTTTCTTCGCTCTTCGCCCTGACCGTAACGAACAGGATGGGCCCTTGTACCCAACAAGACCTTGCAAAGTTGCCTATTTAGGACCATGTTAACGGGCCAGGCCAGGGGGCAGGCCTTTGATAAAATGTAGGAATTTACTCGTGCAAGCCATCTTGTGGAATGCCAAGACTTTGGCTAGATCTTTTACAGGTTGTGAATGGCCTCATTTCTTTGGTCGGAACGGTGAGAATAAAATCAGTCATTTGGGTGTGATGGGCCACTTTCTAAATGTACTACGTAGCATATCATACTATGTCATCTTCTCTCTGCATGCCTTGCTGGGACGTTGATGTATCCATGGAGTTTCTTGGTTTCCTAGCTCTGTTCATGGGTCGCATAAAATTCTGAAACCACGATACAGGCGACGGCAAGAGTGTCTTGGTTCCAACATGATTCTTCTCTGTCTCTCTCAATGTATTCTGGTGTTTTCTGTGTGCGTGTGTGTGTGTCTATTCCCCGTTGGCTTGGCTAATTTCCTTTTGCCCAGTGTGTTGCTATTTATACTGCATCTCACCAGCACGCATGAAACTTTTATTACTGTTTTTACATTCTGACTTTATGCAAAACAACCTCTCTTTTGCACTCTTAGTTGCACTCCTACGTCACTCTATTCAGGCTTTTCCAAAACTAAACACTGGAAGACAAAAAGAACCATTGCTTACCTCACCCTCCCCCCCCCCCCCCCCTACCCCAAAGTTAGCTGAGCACACTAAGAGTACATGTCATGGAAGCAAATCAGCTCATTTGCTAGCCGTTGGAGGCAAGAGATGGAGGATGGCCCGCATTGCATCGTATCCGCGGCATATAGAAATCAAACTTGTTCTGTACTTGACCAACTGGGCTTAAGCCGAAACAAAACAACTCACACAGACGGCTCTACTTACAAAGATATTGGCACTTTCGTGGTGTTATCAGTCTGTCGTTTGCCCAGTTAGGCTGCTCATCTACCGTCAAGCTGGTCCTTTGTCTGCACTACCACGCAAACTCCGTTGGGGAGGTCTTATTACTGTGCATGACCTGTCATAGTAGTGGGCTAGTCTTTCACTTTGGCCCTGCATGAGTCGTGCCTGGAAGGATTTCAGTGGCACTCAAGCAAATGGGCCTTGTCTCGGTGATGCGGAAGAGGGTCAGGCGTGCTTCGACCATCTGCAGTGCAAATCAGAATCACTCCGCCATTTTGCGCGTCCATAGATACCAGCAACGTGAGAGGACTCTGACACAACTCTTGGCTGGGCTCGACATTGTTACACTGTCGTCATTGCACCACAGACCATGGACACAACGTATCATGAGATTCCCTATTCAACGTCAGGATCTAATGTGGAAAGACGGATGGTAAGATACACACCATTCGCCCGGCAATAGAGGGGCAGAGGGGAAGGACGGAAATCTCGTCCTGGAATGGCATCCCACGCAGCATTCAGCGACATTAAACCGGAATACACCAACGGCACCAAGCAAACATTAGCATCAAAGAAGAAGGTCCGTACGCCTCCAAGATGGTGGGTGGAAGAAAAAGTGGAATTACAACGTAAGAGAGATAACAACCCATCAACCTAGAACCATACATTTATGGTATCAGAAGAGCGCACAACTTGGTTACCTCGAGGGGGGAAGCGGGGAGGGGATTGAAGGAATGAGACCGAGAAGTAGTTTGCGAGAAGACTAGAAGCAGAGCAACCACAAAGAGAGAAGAATATGCCGCAGAGGCAAAGAGTCTAGAACCCATAAATGACATCTTCAAGTAGACTCACGGCCAAATATAAAATCACGATAGGTTTCAACGATGCCAAGACTTTACTTGGCTCGTAAAGTCCACCCTTCAGCCAATCATAGTGCAGGAGTTATCTCACAGAGAAACGAAAATAATGATAAAAAATAAACAGTCGGTGCACGCACCATTCAAGTGCAAAGTTGGAGTGGCAGAAAGGGTGGAGGGCGAGCCAACGGACAAGGCAAGGAAAACGTATAAATACACACGGAGTAAACTGGACTGGAAAAAAGGTCGCCACGGCAACAGGGAACGGCAAAAGAATAGAAGCATGAGGCGAGTGCGTTGGATGCATCCATACTGCGCATACACGGATCATCTCTTGGGTAATGACTGGAGAGTCTCTGTAATACATTGCAGAAGTAGGGGAATAGTATACCAAGTAGCAAAAGCAAGTAAAGACGCAAATAAGCGTCTAGCTAACAAAGAAAAGACGGCCTCAGCCCAAACGCCTCTATGAACAACGCACATGCCTATCGGCCCTTTCCAGTACTGTTAGAGAGGGGATATCGGATATGCAAGCCGGATAATGCTAGGACTTGATGGCTGATGTTATATACCAGAGGCAACAAAGTGCAGACTAGCAAAAGTTTGAATCCAGTATCCATGAACCAAAACAGTTGTATCGTCGACTCTCTTCACATCCAGCTCAGTCCGACCCTATTGCCGCAAGACCAGACGCACTGGAATCAAGCAAACTATTCCATAACATTTGAGTCCGCAAACGGATCATCGTCCTCATCTTCCTCTTGCCCATGCTGTTGCTGAGTTTGTATCTGCGCCACAGGCTGCGCCTGCACCGGTCGTGGCGGCATTGGAGGCGGCGGCTTTGACGCAGCCGAT
>JACYXV010000200.1:9506-20148 GCA_016859225.1 Thielaviopsis cerberus | reverse complement strand
TTCTTGGTCGCAGAAACAAGGACTTGTCAGCTCTTGCTCTCTTACATTCTCGCCTGGAAACTCTAGCTTCTGTCCGTCAGATTACGCGCCCAGATCTCGAGCCCCAGCCTCGATCCAGCATACAGTTCAGCTTAGCGCAATCCAGAATTTCCCTTGAACGGCACCCCGTCTGATCTAAGACTAGTGGCCGGCTTTCCTGGTGTTTCACATCATCACACCGCTCTCTCAACTACAGTTGCTGTCTTTGACCTGATTGCAACTCTGGAGTCTGCTACTATAACCACGGTGGCCACTGAGAAAGCTCACACGCCTGTATCCCAGATTTTACTACTTCTGCTGTCTTTGGTCCTGTCTCTTTCAGCTCCAGCTGCTGATTCCCAATCTCACGGCACCAGGACCCACGCCACCTGATCACCTCTCGGAATAAATCATCGGGCACCTTTCGGCGTTCTTTTCTTCAACTAGCGTCATCCCTTTTCTCTTTTCTTGTGTTTGAAGCGCCCTTTCTTTATTCTATTCAGCACCCACGCCCTATCGAGAATACGCTGACGTCGGATGCACCCAGTTCTTGCACCCGTACCCGCCTCAAGCCGTTGGTCTTTGCCTTGTCCTACTGTTGTTCCTTGTGGTCTAGGTCGCACTTAGATCTCCTCGACCAAGAGAAAGAAAAGTCTAAACTAGGAAGCAAAAGGCGTCTATCCGATCGCAGGACAGCCAAGCGAGACGCCCTTACGTTTCCTTTTTTCCACATTTTCTTGCTGTGTTGCCCCCTTAGGCCCTCGACTTATACGCCCAGACTTCCTTTTCTCTCGCTCTCTCCATTCTTTTCTCTTTTCCGCTCGCTTTCTCTGTTAGCGCAACTCAGGGCTGAGGGATTGACTCTCTTTGTGATACAACAAACAAGACAAGCTACAAAGAAGCTTTATTCCGCCCTTTCTTTTGTTTTTTGTCTTTTATCGTGTTTTCCTTTGGTCTCACTTGCACTGTACCCTGGTCTTTTTGTCGTCTTCTGTCTCTCTTCCCATTTCTTTTTATACCCGTGCCTTGGCCATCTCTCTTTCTCACTTTGTTACTTTGATTTCATCGTTTCCAGACTTTTATTTATTGGAAAATCCTCTCCATCCTTTTCCGTCTTTAGCTTCCTTGTACTTCTTGAAACGCCACCAAAGACGTTCATTCTTTAACATTGTTGTCACCAACCACATAGCTGCGCTCTTTTCCAAAAGCCGTACCGCTATTTCCCTACACTTTCGGCTCTTTCGTCCAAAGTCTTCTCCTGCTCTCTTTTTAGTTGCCTTTATAAAGAGTATTTCATGTGAAGAGACTCATCGTCATCAACCCCCAACCTTCACCTTGTTCTGCCTCTGCGTTGAGTAAATCTTTTTTGTTTTCCTTTTCTGGTTGCTCTGTAGCAACCAGCTTCTGCAAGACCTTCTACTCTTTGTTCACATATTTCACAAGGTACTCTGGGATTTTTACATCTCCAAACTCTTTCTACCTTTCTCTTCTTGTTCTTTTCTTTTTCTTCCAATAACAAAATTTCATGCTTCACGCGCTCGTGGAACTCATTTTTAATAACTGAAAGCCTATTTCGGATTCACTTCTCTTGACATAGGCCATCCTCCAACTCTTCTGGCTGCGATTCCAAAACGCATTTTATCGACAAATCATCCAAGCTTGCTATCGATCCCTCTCAACAACCTCTTATCGGTTCCTCCAAACACATCAATCCCAGGGCATCATCGATTAATACACTTCATAACAGCCATGCCTTCTTCAGACACTCCTTACTGTCTGTCGACCTGGGACCAGGCTGCTAGCCGCGTTCATGTGCGTCTTGCCATATGCTTTGCTATGGAAGATAGCTGGACCCGCGAGCAGGTAACTGGCCAACTTAAAAAGACCCTGGTCCTGCTCGCCAAGTCCAGGCCGCAGTACGCTGGCCGCCTGTTTCTTGGCCCTAGCAAAGGCCGTGTTTACATGCACGAGGCAGACGAATACCGCATCCCGTTTGAATTTTACGATGAAAGCAAGAGCTTTGGAATGACTTATAGCCAATTCCGCGAGGAGGGTTTCCCGGCCTATCCTATCGTTCACTCTCGCTACTGTCTAGACGGGAATGTGAAGAACCATTTTGGGTTTGGCGAAGGAGTACCCGTGGTTATCGTTCGCGCATTCTTTGTCACCGGTGGTCTGATCCTATCAGTCTTCTTCCATCATACTTTTGGTGATGGGAACTGCATGAGCGATTTCATCGCCGATTTTGCCAACCAGTCGCGCCAAGCCTCAATGCTTGAGTGTACGAACGTGCAACACCGTGACATGAGTTACACGGGCTACGCAGACAAGCCCATGCCCTCGTTCGATACTCTCCTCAAGCAGTGCCCGGAGTACGTCTACGAAAACAAGCTCGAGGGCCCTAACAACTGTGTTGTCGGCCCTGGCGGCATCTCTCCAGACGACTACGAAAAGAGTGGCCGTACATTCGTTTTCGACAAGACAAAGGTTGAGCAACTACGCAGCGAGATTCGCGGTCATTTAGGTTTAGGTGAAAAGGATATGCCCGGATTCCCCTCAGCCTACGTCACTCTTGCCGCTTTGACGTGGTCACACACGGCTGCTGCCCGCCGTCAGGGTGAAAAGAAGATCTCTGCCCCTGTCAGCGGCCTCAGTGATGACCGCAAGGCCGCCCTTTTAAATCCCGTCAACTGGGCCCTGCGGGCCTTCCAAACAGTCCCAAACGACTACCACGGTAACGCCGTGATGCTAGCGCGCACCACCATTCCCGTGCCGGAGCTTCTTCGTGCCGCAAAAGACACTGCGACGCTCGGTCAAGTCACCCGAGCCATCGACCAGGCGATCCGGCTCGACGAGGCTTTTGTGCAGAAACGCCTACAGCTTGCTGAACGGGTGGATGACCCGCGGAACATTATGCTTTCGTTTGACGCACGCGTGCGTGAAGACCTTGCGTTCAACACATGGCGTGACTTTGGCGCAGACTGCGAATGGGACTTGACGGGCATGGGGGGAGTACCTGTCAAGGCCGATGCGCTACGTCGGCCGCAGCCCGACTGGAATCTGGTGGGTTCGCTCATCCTACCTGCTCGCCGTGAGTCCACGGATTATGAGATTGTGGTCACTATCCCGGCTTCTTCTATGGCAGTGCTCCTAGCGGATGAGGAATACACCAAGTGGACGCGTCGTATTGTTGGCTAAGCCTCTGGGCTCTGGTTATGATGTCGACGATTGGTTTGCTTTTTTTTCGGTCCCGTCTGGTTGCATTTGTGGCGTTTTCTATTTTATTCTTCTTCATGACTTACTTATCGCTTATTTCCTGTACCCTTTTATCTTAACTCTTTTCAGAGTTTAGTCTATCGGGGAAACTTAAAAACACTCCCGTTTCAGTTCTGTCATATTTCTCTCACGTTCTTTATTAGTCTTGTCCCCCGTTCTGCGTCGCTGTTGCATCGCTTGGTTGTTGATGTTTTTTCTGCCTGCGAAGCGGCGGATTTGGTTATGTTTGGGCTTAACTGAGGCTGGCTCTTAGATTCTCTTGTTTGTTTGTTGTTGTTTTTTTTTTCACTATGTTGGATTCTATATCTCGCTTTGCCTATTGGGCCATTTTCTTATTTGGATTTTGATGTCTCTACCTTTCTCAGTTATAGATTACTTACCAAAAATAAAAATTATTTTGTATTAACATACCATGCTGTATAGTCATTATGTAATCTCATGCTCTGTAATACGTGACTTTGTGTAATATCAGTTGCAAGGGTTAATGCCGTAAAAAGGGTTAGTCTTAGCCACCAGCACGTGATAGCAACGTCATAGTTGCCCAATTCAGCGCCGGAACAGGCTGCACTGAGCAAAGTTGCGAGATATTTATTGAGAACCATTCCACGTTTCATTCTCCTATTTTTTTAATCTTGACAATCACTTTTCAAATATCGAATACCCAGTAATAAAACATCCAATAATGCCTCTCGTCGTTCCCGGTCTCAGCAACGTCAGCGCCCAGGACGCCAACTCACAGGACGTCTGGCAGAACAAGTTGATGGGCAAAACTCTAAGCACAGAGCAGTCGTCCAACGAAACTGTATGCTCACTCTACTATTAGACTCCATCCGCGATATGAAAGCTAACAAAGAAGCAGGTATTTGCCGTCAAGGACCTCCCCGAGGTGCACCGCATCATCCAGCCTGGTCAGAATGTTACACGCGATATGAATGAGAAGCGTTTGAACGTGTGCCTGGACGGCGACGGCCTGGTGCACAATGTGTACTACGGTTAATCAAATCTGCTCACTCGGCCCCATCACAGCGTATGGAGGGAAAGCGATGCAATCAGGGCATGCAAGATGTGTTACTCTTAATTTTACCTTACTTAATATATCATGGATCAAACCACCTACAAATGATATAGAAACTCTGCTTGTTCTTTCACCAAAAATTGAAGCTCCAAGTTGCAAGCTCCAGTTAACCCCGCCTTCCCAATTTGGACGCGGGGCTGAGTTTTTCTGCCGACGTCATTGCCAGGAATACAGGGCTCTCAACGCCTAGAACATACTATAGGCCCCTGTAGAATAACGCCAGGTCCAACCTGTGGATATCCGCAAACCTCAATCGCAAACATTTCAAATCCATTTGTTTTGTAGTCCGCTCGTTGTGTCTCTTTCCACTGCTTCGACAGCTCAACCGTTGTCACTCTTTTCTTTTCCCCTTTTTACTGTTTATCCTTATTTGAACCACCAATCTATCTAGATTAGCACACCATCGTGCTCCTATTCGCCACAATGTTCAAGAAAGAGTTAGTACAACCCTAATCCAACCTACAGCCTCGCCCTGGCCCCGGCACCGCATCGCTAACGATTGTCCTCCTGTTCAGAATGACCCCCGCGCCCAAGCAAAAGCTCAAGTCCTCTGTGCAGCGCGGCCTGCGTCAGTCCCTCCTCAACACTTTCCCTCTGCTCGCGCCGTACGGAGACGCCGTATTCCCGAAAAAAGCCGCCCTCGAGAGCATGAAATTGCCCGACCGTACGATGCTCTATGTGCTCGACGGCGAGCCGCTCTTTTCCAGCCTGACCTGCCCGGCACGCCGATCCTGCCGCACCTGCGCCTTGTACACCGCTTCCCCACCGCGTTCCCTTCGCTGCGCATCGATCGCGGGGCTATCCGCTTTGTGCTCTCGGGCGCTACGCTGATGGCACCAGGCCTGACGAGCGCGGGTGGGCGGCTGCCACAGGTGGCGGAAGGTGAGGAGAGGGAGGTGGATGGTTCGTGGACGCGTGAATTGGAAAAGGGCGAGCCGGTCGTGATTATGGCGGAGGGCAAGGAACATGCGTGCGCGGTGGGCATTTTGGTGGCGGGTACTGAGGAGGTAAAGGCAAAAGGAAAAGGCCCCGTGGTGGAGGATGCGCACTTCTTGGGCGACGGACTGTGGAACATGAGCGTAAACTAAGACTGCGGAATAGCAATTGTCAATCACATTTGAGGAGGATACCGGAGGCGACAAAATAGAACAATCACGGGCGTTGAAATGATTATTTGTTGAAATTACAGTTCACTGGAGGTATGGAAATCATGCAATACTCGATATTCATGCTGCTAACAAACTATCTTTAAACATACACAATGACGATACAATATTTAGAACGTCTAACCCCTCAGCCCTTGGTATTACTGATCGCTCAGTTTCTGCTTCTTGATTGGGCTCTCACAAGCATTCACGTTTCTCTGCTCCCGAGCTTTAAGGGCGACGGCAAGTTCATTAATGCGAACCTTGACAGTGGTCAGAGAGTTATTAATAAACTCCCAAATCCGCTTTTCGTCCCACTCATACTTGACGTCACCGATGTAGTCTGGCCGTAATATTCCGACAGTACTGAGCAAGTCGTCCTTATCAAAGAGCATCTGTCGGTATGCTTTGGTCACAAGGCCCTGCTCAGTTTGCGAGAAGCCGCCAACCATGGCTGGAGAGCTGTGTGTCTTGACAAAGGCTTTGATGCTGCGGTTCCAGTATTGTGTGGCTTTTTCGTCGAGGAACTCGTGTCGTCGGCGGTCGTATTCGTCGCGCACGTCTTGGCCAAAGGTTGCAAACAGCTTCTTCTGGATCTGATCTTGGTGACTCGCGGCTGCACGAATCGGCCCTCTGATTTGCATTTTGGTAGAAATTCTTCGAGCCAAGTATTGAATAGCGGCCGTGCATTTGTACGCCTGCGTTCACGGACGCTTAGGGCCTGGCGATCGCCGGTAGTGTCGCGGTCGGAAAACACCATAAACATGGGGCAGAGAGCTATAAATTCAAACACTTCGTCTTCTGTCTTGGCCGGGCCCTCCCAGAACGGCCCATCGACAGGCAAGCCCAGAAACCTGAGCGCCACCTTGGGGTCTTCTGTGAGCTTGACTTTGCTGCGCCGGCGGTTGTATGGCTCAATCTCGGGCACACGGACGTAGAGACCGTTATCATCGGCGCAAATATGAAATGGACGAACAACGGCGCCTAGGATGTTCCAAAAGTCTCCGTGAGAGTGACGAAACTGGTTCCATTCCCAAGCCTGCTTCGTCGCGCAGACCTGGACGTCTACTTGCACGAAAGGAATGACCTGGCCGTCATCGCTTTTTGCAAAGGTGTTTTCTGGGCTGTTCGCGTAAACGGGTCTGGGAGCCTCCGCTGGCCAGGCAATAGTGACGTTGGATAAGCGTGTCTGAGGCGTGTAGATTAAATCAAAAGCGTCAACAATGACACGGATTTTAGCAACAAGCTGCTCTTCGCTTTCGGCCGGAACTTGCAAATCGCAAACAACAAAGTCGATGTCGCCAAAGTCAGGTTTCGCTGGGCCCTCAATAGGGGTTGCAACGTACTTGAAAATCTTTAAAAGCTGAAACCGGATGCGATCTCTGAGGCCGAAGTAGACATCGGGTGGCATACGCGGGGTCCACTTATTGCCGAATGCCTTTCCACCCATGATGCCGGAGACTCGGTGAAGGTTTGGGCGGCGTTAGGAGGGAAATTCCGGGCGATGAAGCGCCGAGTGTATTTGAGAGGGAGATGAAAATTTGCCAGTAAATACAGTGGGCAGAAAATTAAGCACAACGGCCAATGAGATGTCAGGTGGTGAAGCGTAAGTTGACGGACGTGTTCCGGCGACCAAGCGCTGCGGCTATTGCCTGGAATGTGAGTCCGGGGGCAAACTGTGGGGCTATGCGGCTCCCAAGCAATGCTGAAGTGATTGTGCTGAAGAGTACAAGAAAAAGTGAGAGCAGAAACTTCAGAGTCATCTGGGTTTGTCTACAATATGAGCCTTGCCACGAACATGTGTTTTATACATGCGTCTATATACTCCATACATGTATATGGTAGAGGCAAATATGACGCATCGACAGTGACTGACGGGCCTCCTGCAACTAAGTCATCCACACGGTCAGGCTCTTACCTACATATTGCAGTATAAATTCATAAGCACAGCAAAGCCCAGGCTTTTTGAGAGATTGGTCTAAGCAGCGTCTGGAGTCAACCACAAGTAAACATGTATACAGCCATATTGCGAAGAAAACTTAAAAAGAAGTGTGCCTTTAGGGTTTCTTATCCCACTAAACGGCTCTGCGCTTAAGACCCACTGGGTTACACAGTTTTTTGTATAGCCCTAACCCTAACACCATTCTGAACTATGAATAATACATCATCTTTATTTGCATAACATTTAAGCTACGGAATTTTATTCTAATTCCCCGCGATAGGGTAGTAGCAACCCTTGACTTAATCCTATTAAAGTACGCAGTGGAACTGGACATCAGGCAATAGCCCCATTCTACCCTGACATGTTGCCCTCTCCTTAACTTTTCAGCGCCTTGGTTTCAGTGCTATGCCACTGTCAACCTTCCCGCCAACCTGATTTGTCCCGTCTTGTTTTCTCTGTTTCTCCCCTGAGCTGCAGCGCATGCTTGTCACTGATAGAGTTAAGAGCGAAACCCTATCAAAGGCAAGGCTCTGTCAGCGCCCAATCTAGTAACCAAGAGCCCTTACAGCGTCTGGAAAGCTTGGTATCCCAACTGCTTCTATTTTCAAACCCATCTCTTTTGACGCGCGAATGAACCGAGGTAAGCTTTGGGGCTGCTGCTGCGCTTATCTTGTTGTTTCTGAATATGTAGAGCATCCATTATATGTGACCTAGCACACGTCAACCATTGCTAACCAAGGAATATGCATGCTGCGCCCTCTCCAAAATAGCACAACATGACGGCTTTTTGGAAGCTTGCCGGCGCTATTCGTAGGATCTTGTCTCTACCAGAATGTATCACAAAGCGTTTGTGGCATTAGTAGCCCCATAACACAAGCACAAACCTGTATTGAATCCAATGTTGAACAAACAAGACGATGAACTCTGGCACCAAATCAGCAGGGATGTTATTCCCAACGACAAGCCTATCTAAGTGTCTTGAATACAGAAACTCATGTAATGTAACGTATAATGTGTTGATGCGCTGACGCACTGGAGAATCGACAATGGACCCCAAAACAACGAGTGACGACGTTGGGGCTGTGTGCGTGTGTCTGATGGCCGGCCGGAAGGGTAGTTAAGCCACTACTTGGGTGTAAAACAGACAAGTTTTTGGGCGCAAGCCTGACAACAAAGACGTTGGTATGCCTTGTCTTTGATGGTTGTTCCAACCGCAGAACTTGGAATAGCGTGTCAAAGAAGAAACACTCTTGGCGCCAATTGCAAGTAATGGTCAAAGGAGACTCTTCGTACTGTAAAGTAAGCCTTTATCAACCGGCTCATCTGCTCTTCCTTTTCGCTCTTGTTTCATATTTCTCCATTCTCAATCGACTTCCACTCTTGTTTGCATTTTTGTTTCCGTGAGGTTTGAACCCTTGCAAACAGATCTTCCGCACATCACTTTACCACTTTCTTTATATAATGCCTTCGCTATCCCTTATAAAAGTCATGCTCCGCGATGACTCTTTAGATGACGACGACTCACCGGCCGTCATGAGCACCGGGAGTCCAACTACCGACTCGAATGGCCAAAGTACCACCGACACCATTATTGGCAATCTGCAAACCGTCTCCTCCTCCGATTCGCACATCAGTATTCGCACCATTGTCGGCGTTGCGTTAGGCTGCTTTTTCTTTCTATTCTTTAGCGCTGTTTTGTACTGCATGCTGCGGCGCAAAAAGTACTCCCGGTCCAGCGAGGGCATTAAGGCTAGCATGCAGCGGAGACCGCGTATCTTATCCCGGCAAAGCATACCGAGGAACAGCGGCAGGACGACGGAATCGGTGCTGGCTACAGGCGAGTCCACGTTTCATGTGAGAAATCAGACGCCGCCGCCAGAATATCGCGAAAGAGATGTCGAGACGGCAGTGGAAACACGAGACGATGTGCCGCTACACGCGAGAGTGGGCTAGCAAGATTGCAAGGTTAGAGGCTGTGAATGAAATATATTCTTATTTGACCATGGCTGTTTTTACTATAATTACTGGCTAGTAAGCCGGGCGTTAGTTGTCCCTTTGAGGCAAGTCGTCAAGGAAAAGATTCTACTTGAAGTCTGCCTTGACACTTTGACAGGAAGGATGCACCTTTGATTCAGCCTATGTGATTAATCCCATCTTCCTGATTCACAGACTATTAAACCACGCGTTTTCCACTGTATGCCAGGTGTCGAACCGCAATCTACAAACAATTGACACACAATGGCGTCCGTTCAGCCTCCCGCAGAGCTCAAAGAGTTGCTCAAAGACTCCTATGATGCTATTGGAGACCACTACAACAAATGGGCCGCCAAGCATACCGAGCTACGCTGGAAATACGCAGCCATTGTCGAATCACTCTTGCCAAAACCAGCTAATCTAGAAGCGCCGCCAAGTCTGGTTGGCATCGAGCTTGGCTGCGGGTCCAATAGCTACCTCACGCCGGCGTCCTTCAAACAAATCGTTGCCAATGACATATCTACCACCATGTCTACGCAGGGCCGCGCGCTCCACAGCGGCCCCATCTTTCCCTCGTCACAGACGTCCGCCGCCCTCGCGGCGCACGAAAGCTTTGTCTGGGCCATCGGCGACATGATGGCCATCGACCTGCCGCCGCAGAGCGTCGACGCGGTGCTGGCCTTTTACAGCATCATCCACCTGCCGCAGGACGAGCAAAAGGAGCTTATTTGCCGCATCTCGCACTGGCTGAAGCCTGGCGGAATCTTTTGCGCCAACTTTTCTGCCGAGACAACAGAGGGCAGTGAGATTAGGAACTGGTTTGGTCTGGAGAAGGGGTGGATGTTTTGGGCGGGCTGGGGCGCTGACAAGACGCTGGAAATCGTTAAGCAGAATGAATTGGAGGTCCTTCAGGGGAATATCGAGGGGGATGACGTGCGCGCGCAGTTTCTATGGGTTGTGGCAAAGAAGCCCGAGGCTTAGACAGTTAGCGCAGCAGAATCAAAATCCGTTCATGAGATATCACATAAACCCTACTTAACCCTGGAATGGTGGGGTTCTGGCCTGGGCGAATTTTCAGCCCCCTCCAGCAGCTTGATAAGCGATAAGAGATAGGGAGAATCAAGGGCCAACCCTTTCTTAGGGCCAACACTTCTCTGTACTATACTGGACACACCATGTGCCAACAGCCTTGTAACACAGCTTGAAAGGGGG
>JACYXV010000199.1:0-20153 GCA_016859225.1 Thielaviopsis cerberus | reverse complement strand
GTCAGGGCGTGGAAGCGACTCATACAAGAGAATGCGGACGTGAGCGTTCTTACGGTCCTCGATGAGGGGAGACCACGCGGTAGACGTGGTGGTGGAGGCAGAGGAGGAGGCGTTGAAGCCTTGGAGAAGGTCGGGCGAGGGGTGGTTGGTAAGGGCTTCGGCAAAGAGCGGATCGCCAAAGAAGCACATGCTCCAGTTGACTAGACCCGTGAGCCGGACCATCGAGTCGTAGGATTGCGTGTGGTCAAGAGCAGAAGACGGGCTGTTTCCAATGACAGACATGTCTTCCTCGCGGGTGATGAGGGTGTTGCCATCGGAGCCAGCATCAATGCACACGAGACTGGGCCGAGTGACATGACGCAGCAAGGGCAAGAAGCGCTTGGCGTTTGCGCGGATACTAGTGAATGGCAGAGTGACGTACATGTCCTCTCCATCTCTGAGCGCACCCTCTAACAATCGATGAAAGGCAACCTCCCATGAGTTTGTGGCCCATTCTTGTGAACGACTAAAGCAAAAAGCCGATTGCCTCAATGATCCAGCCAAGACGTCGGCGGCAGGGCCAAATTGGCCAGTGGGCGAGTGCATGCGCGCCATGCTCTGCAGCATCACGCCAATCTGGAAGTCGACGCTGTGGCGCTCGGGCAGCGACAGCGGTGGCTTGAGCTGGGCAACAGCCATGCCGCGAGGGCTCTTGAGTACGTTGTATGCCTTTTGCATGGGAACTTCGGACGGTGGTCGACCGTGGAAGAGAAGAACCGGAAACATGGAGTACAGACTGGCTTCAATGGTCGATACAGCCGAGCAGCGAGCAGGGCCAAAGGTGGGACGGAAGGCGGGAGAGAAGGAGTGATATGGTACAGACATGGGTGTCATCGGGGGCGAAGGCGTAGCGCGGAGTGAGGGTTCAGAATCAGAGCTTGAGACGGAGCGGTCGTCGGCGTCGGGGTCGATGGAATCACGGTAGGTAGTGTAGGCGTTGTGGGTGTCGTCAGTGTTGGATGAAGAGGGAAGGATGTTGGACGACGAGGGAGTAACGGTGTTTGATGATGAAGAGGAAGAAAACAAAGAGTGAGACGAAGAGTGAGAAGATGATAGAGAAGTAGGGTGAGAGTAAAACTGTGGCGGGGATAGGGCATGATATGAAGGCGACGGAGAAAGGGCACGAGAGGCAGAAGTAGAAGCAGAAGCAGAAGCAGAAAAAGACTCGGAAAAAGAAGAAACACCCGGTGCCACAGAGTCAACAACAGGCTGATGCTCGCCAATCCACGTCAAGAGCACGGCTTCGCTCTCCAGCGACATCTTTTCCGTGCGTAACAAGCTATTCATATTGCTGGGTCCAACAGTCACCAGAACCTGCGAACCGTCGGCGTCAGCACTAAAGGTGGTGTGAAACGGATGGCTCAAGCGAAGCCAGCGGCAATTTTCCACCGTGGCGTTGGGAAGCACACGAGTTATAGCAGCCTCAACGTCGGCCACAGATCTAATGAGCACAGGGTCTGGCAAGACAGCAGATGACGAAGGAAACGAAGAGGAATAGGGAGGCGAAATGCCCCCAGGTGGACAGGGAGATGGCGGTTGTTGGTGTGTCGGATCTTGTACACATCCAGGCGAGACAGCGCCAGAAGAAGGACAAGAAGAAGATATGGGACGAGAGCCAGAGGAAGAAGAAGAAAGAGAAGAGGCAGCAAAGACACTTTCGGGAACAAAGCCAGAAACTACAACAGACGACGATGCACAAAAGCCGAAAGACAAAGACACTGGCTCGAGCACCGCCTGTCCTTCTCGTTGTTGGCTGTGAAGCTGGCTGTAGTTTTGGCTCTGGATCTGGCCCTGCCACTGCCCCTGCAAATTAGCCTTGCTAGACGACGCTGAAGCCGCTGGCGTAACCTTGCAATGATAACTTGTAGCGACTGACTGGCCAGCCAAGTCAGTGGCAATGTCCACTGTGGCACTGGTCGTAGTCCTGGGGACAGGCCCAGTTCCAGGTCTAGGGTCAGGCCCTGTACTGGTTCCAGTTCCAGTTCCAGTCCCAGTCCACGGTGCCACACCCCGGTTCTCGTTCGCTTGTGGCCGCGGCTCAGATTCCGCGCTTGGCAAGATGGCGGAAGTACAGGCAGAAGTAGAGGTAAACGCAGAGCAAGCCTTTGGCACTGGCGATGATGGCCGTGTCGACGAATCCGATGGAGATGCAGATGCAGACGGTGACGATGACGATGACGATAGACCAGCAAGCTTTGTTGGCGCCAGGTCTTGGGTTGGCGAGACACACATTGAAAGGCGAGCGAGCGAGTGGGCGGAAGCGGGGAGGACAAAGAAAAAGGTTGTCCAAAAAAGAAGAGAAAAAAAAGATGGCTTTTTTCTTCTTCCCTTTCTTTTCCTAGACGGATAACGGATAAGCAAAATGGGGAAATAAAAGAAAACTAATAACAAGAAAGAGGGAAGCAAACGAGTAACTCAGCGAGAAAATGGGAAAACAGCTATTCTTGTGTCCCAGATCTGCACTCTCGGAGTGACTGACTGACTCTCTGTTTGACCTGCTCCTTTTTCTTCCTTTTTCTTTTCTTTTACTCTTGTCAAACACAAAGTGTATGGAGAGTCAGGTCAGGTCGGCAAGCAGCAAAGACGTGTCTAGCAAAGAACAGAAATAGAAAAGAAGGAAAAAAACAAGAAAAAGAAAAAAAAGCACAGAAGCCGTCCAGACCCGTGGACCATACACACACGCCACAGGAAGCCCCCCACAGCGTTTGTCTGTTGGTCTGTCTGTCGGGTTTGTTCGCTCTTCTCTCGATGACAACTTAGACGTGGTTCCTGGGCGCCTTGGGAGTTGACTCGCAGGTCAGAATGCAATATAAACAGAGAAAGGTGATGACCAGAAAGAAGAGAAATCCAGGAGAACTCGTGGAAAAGAAGGTCGATTTGCTCTGTTGTAATTTGTCGTGTCGGTCTGACAGAGATGTCCGGAGTGGAGCAGAGAAGAAGAAGAATAGCGAGTGAGCGAGAGAGGGGAGAGGCGGACTTCCCTAGCTGACGCCAATGCTAGCGCTCACAAACTGCACTGAATATGCTGTCTGTCTTTTGCTGTTCTCCGCTGTCTATCTGGCTGCGTGTGCTGTGCTAGGTAGGCTCTCTTCTGCTGTGCGCTGTTGTGCTCAAGAAACCAAGTAAGACAAGAATATGGGACTCCGCAACACTTTCCACACCCAGAAATCTATCAACAGCCACCCGCCAGCGCTTCTCTTGCTTGTCCAATCTCAAGCTTTGGCTTTAGCCTGTTTTGTCTATGAGCATTAGACAAACACGTCGGTTGTTTGTTGGTCTGGCCTGATCTGCCTGGGCGCTTCTCGTAACTTGCCCCGTTCTGTCCGCGTAACTGATGTAATTGGACTCAGACACAGACAACGCAAAGAAAGAAAAAAAAAAAAAGGACAAGTGCTGAAAAGCCCTTTCTTTCTCTGCTTCTTAGTACTGTCTTGCTTTGGTCTGCGGCAGTGTTGCACAAAATTTAAGTGTGGCGGTTTCTACGCGAAGATAGGCGAGGACAGGATATCCAGAAATAATGTAGAAATCGAGACAGTCAGAGACACTGCAGTAGAAGAGATGAAAGACGAGAGCAGGGAGAACGAAAAGGTTAAAAAGGAGGTGGAGGAAGACGGTATAGAATCAACCGAGGGAGAATGAAAGAGCGCCTATTAAAACACATCGGTCAGAATCACACTAATTCCGTGAAAGAAAGACAATGAGTGAGAAAGCCAGACCATATACTGACTGGTGTCCCGCGTGAGATATCACAGCACAGCATAGCAAGCAAGCAGCAAACGACGGGACCGAACGAGAGCCAAACAGACCCAGATTTCTTCCGTTTACTCTCGTCCGTTTCTCCAGTAAAATAAAAAGACGAATGAGGGACAACAGATGCTTACAGAAGATGAATATAAGAGGCCTGGAAACACAGCTTCTGTGATGCCTCCAAAGGAAAAAGAAAACGAGGTGAGGTTGAAGCCAAAGATGATGACGGGATAGCACCAGATCTGCAAAAAGAAAAAAAAAAAAAAAACAAAAAACAAAAAAAAAAGGAAAAGACACCTGGTAGACTAAATAAGACTTCCCGTTAGGTAGCCAACCCAGACTGTTATCGTAGCCCCGTCACGTCACTAGACCAGCTCTGGTAGATCATCCACCTCTCGGCCACGGCCAATTTCAAGCTCTATCGAATCAGCATCGACCAACGCAGTCGGCGTGCTAGATTCTCACAAGGAAGCGCAGAAAAAGGAAAAGACAGAGGGACGCAAAAGGTCAAACCAGAGGTACATAGCTGACTAGGTTAATGGCCGGGCTGTCTCGCGGATTAGGTTGGTTGGCTGGTTCCTATTCCATAAAAGTCACAAGCGAGCGAGCAAGCGAAGAGCGGGTTGAGTTGAGTTGAGGTGGGTTGAGGTGGGTTGGACCGAGTCGATTTGAGTCGAGTCGATTTGAGTCGAGTCCTGCTTAGTTGGATAGACAGTAATACACTCTGGTGTAGTTTATTCGATGTTGGCTCGAGGTAGCAGTAGTCTAATAGTGTAGTAATTCATGCAATGTCTCGCTAAAGAGAGCATAAGCGAGCGAGAAGGATAAAGCAAAAGGAAGGCCGTGCAGAGCAAAGCAAGCTACAATTGCAATCAGCAATAAGCAAGCTTCTCTCAAGCACCACCAAGTCCAAAGACTCAAGGGATAGTAGGTATTAGAGGACGAGCAAAAGCGGAACCGGGAAAAAGATGGGCAAAGGAAAAGAGAAAATAAAGGAGATGTTGGACAGGAATCAGGACCACACTATCTCCAACAGCCGATGCACTTGACGTCACGCCTTTGTGAATATCAGAATAGACGAGCGGAAGCGCACTAGAACTAAAAGAAAGAGGCGGAATGCAACTTTGAGCCCGGGATAACGCTATGAGAAAATAATAATAAAATGAACCAAAAAAGAAGAAAAAAGACGGACGGGAAGAAAGGGCTTCGGAGCGCGGTAAAAGGGTTAACGAAAGCCCAAAAAACCGGGGAGAAGGATAGATGAAGGGCGGAAAGAATATTCAAAATGCTGGATGGCGATCGAGGGGTGGCAATATTGAGCAAATAGGGTAACCCATAGCCAACTATCGAGTGTTTTGCTTGGAAAATACAAATCAACAAGCAACGGGCCGGTGATGGGTATGAACCCTAAGATTAGACCAGTACTCTGTTGGGTTTTCTTTTAAACTAACGCAAAGAGCAACAAAGGATGAGCCAAGCGAGAAAAGGGAAGTGTAGAGGAGGGCTCGTCTTACCAAGGGCGCTTGCTTGTGCTTTGCTTCAGAACAAAGGAGATTCTTCTTTTCCTGTTTTGTCTTTAGTCATGATTCGCCCACTCGGAACAAGGCCAATCAGAAGCAGTCGGCCAAGATTTCACACACACCACTCATTCATGCACTATCAGAAAGAGAGAAAGAAGCCGGATACAAGAGTGTGGCTTGGGGTATGGAGAATGGAAAAAGAAGATGAATAGAAGCGCGGGTTGGGGTGGTACAAAGTACGGCCGGAGGTGATGCTAAGTTGAAAAGGCTTGATTGGCAGCACAGAAAAGAGAGCGAGCAAAGTTTTCACTTCAGCCTCGTGATTTGTTCTTTCCTTTGTTGTCATGATTCGTTCCTTCCTCGTGATTTGTTCTTTCCTTTGTTGTCATGATTCGTTCCTTCCTTGATTTATTGCTAGCCTCGTGGTTCTTTCCTTTTTGTTGGTGCTGACTCAGCTACATGTTGGCACTTGCCTCTATTTACTTGCCACGGGAAAACTGCAAACACTTATGTCTCGTGATCTTTGCAAGCAATCTGCAGGTTCTGTATCGCTATCATGTGGCTTGTAGAAAGTGTTGTAACATACTACCCAATCTTTGCTCTCTCTCTTTCAGCCTCCAAGTACCCCGTCATGCCAACTCTTGTCTCGGCATTTCATCATTGTACTTCATCTATTTGGCCCGTTTGCCTCTATATTCCCTTTTCCGCCTCTTGTCGTCGTCTCGGAGCTTCGCACTCAATCTCGTTTCTTGCCTTTTTCTTGCCAACACCAAGGGAGAAGATCTTGATATCACCATAGACAATCCCTGAAAAGCCAACGTTTCGTTTGGTCAGACTACTGCTCCTAGTTGCCCGTTACAACTAGGAGTAGCAGTAGCTAGCAGACAATGCTGGCATTATCATGCATCACAGCTTAGCAGACCCCTTGCTTGAAGACAAGAGGAGTAGCTTTGAATTCGTCAACGCTGTTTCTCCATAGTAAATTATCGCAAAGCCTTCCATGTTTGGGCAAACCAGGGCGACCTTTATTTAGCTTGACGAGCTAGGTCGGCTTTGGCAATATACAAAGTCCACTCATACTACTCCTTTACTAGGAGCCATCCCCAGAGCTTTAAGCCCCCAAGGCCTTGTAAAATAAGTTTTCAACCTGATTGTTCCAGACTAAGATAAGGCCAAGCAAACCACACCGCAAAAAGGAGACGCAGGGCATGAAGTTGTGCAAGCCAAGAAAATAAGAAGATAGAAAAGCTTACATGGGAAGGATGTAAGGTCGAGCCTTTCTCGCTTCTGAGGGGCTGTGATTGGTCGAGTCAAGCGAAGCATCCAGGCCCCAGGTCCAAAAGCGGAATTAAGAAACGCTAAAGTAAGCGTGGCCAGCTATGGTACAGGGTCATTTTTTTTTTTTTCGTATCATGGCGATTTATACCATTTGGAGGTTGAAGAAAATTTGGCGATAGCTGAAGGCCTGCTATCTCTAGGGCTTGTTATCGGGCTCTTCGCGGTACAGACACGTACATCTTGGCAAGAAAAGTTGAAGAAACAACTCTCTTGTGAGCTGAGAAGCGGATGAGTTAAGCGAGACGAGAACCAAGAATACCGTCTCGAGTTCCGCACATGGGGGCTTTGTTCCGCGCCTTTATGTGCTCTTGTCTCATTCCGGTCGCTTTCTTTTTTTTTTTCTTTCAAGCTTCTTTTCCCTCTCTGTTACCAATGCCTTTGACAAGTCTAAGTTTCTCGAACAAACGAGAAACCCAGGCTTCGTTTGCCGAAGCGCGAAGAAACAAATAAGATGTTGATAAGCAAAAGTGGGCTGGGTTGCATTCCCAACCCTAACACGTACCGTGTTACTCCAAGTTCTGAACCGACAGCTTTTGCAAGTTCTGCAACATGTATCTCTGGAAAACTCCGACGGCAAAAGATCTCTGCATTCCTGAGCAGCATTCATCAGTAGGTTTCATAAGCGCTTGATACATGCTACATACTAATATTGGCCTACGAAAAACAGCTATATCATCTTTACTATGAAGCAAACAATGCGCCTAACCCTAGCCCAGCAATCCGAGTGTTAAAAGAACGGACCCAAATTGTGGACCATCT
This sequence comes from Thielaviopsis cerberus, assembly GCA_016859225.1. Taxonomy (NCBI): domain Eukaryota; kingdom Fungi; phylum Ascomycota; class Sordariomycetes; order Microascales; family Ceratocystidaceae; genus Thielaviopsis; species Thielaviopsis cerberus. The sequence continues at coordinate 12,750 of JACYXV010000199.1, read as the reverse complement.
CGTTAAAAAGAACCCAAAAGGGAATAGCGCGAAATTTGACAAGGAGGGAAATCGGTTGACGTTGTACCAAAAAAAAGACAAAAGAAAAAGAGAAGGTACGTTTTTCGCAGAAGAAGGGGCGATGCAAGCAGAGTAGGCTTGTTTAAGCAATTGCCACCAAGTTTCTTGAAGACTATACTTTTCACCAATCATAATAAAGTATCATGCAAGAAGCAGGTGCGATAATTAAGAGGCAGCAAAAGCAGCCACTTCATCTGATGATTTGATGGCCTGTTCTGGGCTGTGCAGCCAGTTGCTTTTGCCGCACAAAACAACTCACATCCCTCAGTCTTTGCTAGCACTGGCGATTTTGCATTCCAGGGAAATCGGCGCCGTCTAAGTGGTCAGTGTGCGAGGTTTGGTTCGTCACGGCCCACTCCGTCACCTCCCCCAAGCTCAGACGAGGTATTCGTCATTGCTTCTCCTTTGTTTCTTCGCTTAGCCTCACGGATAGGCAAAAAGAAGCGAGTGAATACCAGATATTCTGTGGCTATATATGTGAAAAAAAAAAAAGAAAAAAAAAAAAAAAAAAAACGCGGCCTCCATGGAATGCGACGTTATAAGATGGTTGGGTTCGTACAAAAGTTCCCCGCAGCATGTCATGCCGGAATGAATCTCGTCTTTGCTCTTTGTCTCCCCGTTGACTCCGAGACCTATCAACCCCCCCTCCAGGCTGATCTTGGCCGACCAATGGGCATCTATATTTGCCACGTTGCTCTTCCTAAGCTACACCTATTGTTTCTTTAGCCTAGATAATATACCTCAAAAGAAAGAAGGAAAAAAGAAAACTACTCTGTGATGGGTAGGCTGAGTTTGAACGTCTCATCACATCATTGCTTGCTTGCAGTATAAAACGGCCGAATTTGACACTTTTAAACGAAGGAGGGGTGACTTGTCGTTCTGCTGGCAGAAAGCCACACAAAGTACGTACCTCTTTCGCTAATAAGCTTGACCCAATTGGAACAAGAAATTTGCCCTTAGAGTGTTTATGATTTACAAATGCGTCTATATTCTCGGTGTCCAATAGGCAGCCAACTCTGGTAACACACAGAAAACATCAACAGCACAGCACAGCAAATCGTGGCGCTAGCGACGGTGGAAATACAATACAGGCTGCACCGTACGGAACTGTGCATGCCAGCTCATCCCGTCGTGAATCACCACGACACAAAGAGACAGACGGCCACCTGCTTCTCGCCAAGTGCCAGTTCAGTTCAGCTGCCTTCAGCTATCTGTCGGATATCCCAATTTCCGCCTCCAAACGCCAACGTCAATGTGGGCAAATGGGCGTTTATATATGCAATGTAAATTAATCCACAATGTGGCCCCAATCCCGTCTCCGTTGCACACCTCGTTTTGTTGCATCCCATTTTGCCTCAACGCCTGCCCAAAACGCCGCCAAGGTTGAATACCGTCCAAGACAGATTGCCTGACTGCCTTTGAATGACAGCCAAGCTCCACATCATCATCGGCGCCTTTGCGGCTGCCGCCGCCGTCGCTTCCACCGCCACAGCTGCACCAGCGTTCTTGTCGGAAGGAGAAGAAGCAGCCTCCACTTCCAATGCAGACCCTTGTGTGCTCTAATTCGCATCCGCAGCCGTGCTCCCAGGCTCTGCCGCGGCTGTCGCTTCTTTCGTGGTCTCTGCGTCCTTGGCTTGGTTCGCGTCGACAGCCCCTTCCTCCGCAGCGGCAGCACCGGCCTCTTCCGGGGCGACGCCCGTTTCGGCTTTAACATTGGAGGTAGATTCCGACTGTTCTGCCTTGCGTGCGGCAGCGGCTTCTTCCAAGGCGACCTTGTAAATGGAGTCCAAGTTGAATTTCTTGAGTCTCTCAAAGTCAGCGCCATCAACGATGGACATGCCAGCAATGTTCTGTGACAGGAAAAATAAAAAAAAATTAATCAGCAAGTGTGCGTGTGTGTGTGCGTGTGTGCATGTGCTTCACTTCAAAGCCCCCCCCCTTTCCTTTAGCCCTGCATATCAAATCAGGCCGCAACATCTGCCTCAAATTTCTCCCTAAAACGGAAGAATGTAGCGACCATGCATAGGCGAAGGAGGGGTAATTGTTTTATGCCAGGGGAGGAAAAAAAAAAAAAAACAACAGAGAGAGAGAGGCTTACCCGGAAAAGATCAATCAGCACCATCTTGTCCGGCTTCGTCAGATTCACCGTGTGCGGCAGGCTGACTTGGCTGGCAACCTTCTTGACCACCGTATCGGTCGACAGGCTGTTGTGGTTGCGCTTCGACGTACGGATGGCGTACTGAGTGTTTGTTAGCATTGTCCCTTGCCTTCGCCTCGCCATTGTGTCAACTTACCGTAAACGCCTCCATCTCTTCATCATCTTCTTGCTCTTGCACCTCCACCTTCCCCTCTTCACCTCCCTCCTTTTTGCCTTCCTCCTCCTTTTCGCCTTCCTCCTCCTTCTCGTCTCCCTCCTTTGCCCTCAATTTAAATACCCGCCCCAGCACGTCCCTCGCCAACCCTCCCACCGCCATCTCCGTCGCCTTCACCGTACTCACAACCGGCGTCAGCCTATTAATGTACTTTGCCTTGCGCGCCCGCGGCCCACTGCAGCGCCTCGCATCATCGCAGATTGCCAGCGCCAAACGCACCGGCTCGACTGGCGCATGCGTGCGGATGAAAAAGACCGACTCGCAGTTCAAGTTGACTGGCAGAAACGCCGTGCGCAGCGGCTTCTTTTGTGCGCGCTGCGCCATTGGCACGGGCTTCATGCCGTCCAGCTCCTTCTTAATGGCCGCCTCAATATCTTCCTCCTCATCCTCTTCCTCATCTTCCGCCTCCTCTGGCTTCTTGCCCTCTGCCGCCGGCCGGAAATATGCCTCAATCTCCTCCTCCGTTGGCGGTGCAATCCCGTACAGCTTCTCACACTGCTCATCGCACAGTGCAATCATTTCGGCAATCGCCTTCTTTTCCAGTTTGCGCTGGCACGTGACCCAGATGCCCACGTCTCCGGCCTCGACCTTGTTGCCCGTCGCCATCAGATGCGCCATTCGAGACTTTTGGTGCGGCGTCTGCCAGCGGCCTTGGTGAGAGCCCTTGAGCCTTTTGTCAGGAATTGGCGTTTAGATATAGAGCAATAGACAAACAAACCTTGTTCTTCTTGGCCTGGCCGTCACGGTTGCCACCGCCAGGACCGCCTTTTCTTTTGCCGCCCATATTAGACAGTATTGAGTATGATAATTGGGGGCCGGGGTGGACAGAAGGAGGTCAAAAATTTTTCACTGATACCAAGAGTATTAATGGTATTTGTATCGTAGCAGAAAATACATGTCGCGTCTTGTTCGTCATGTCGCAAGCGCAAATTTAATGGATCTCAGTCACGTGATATCAACAAGGGTCAGGGCTGCGAACATTGACAGAAACAAGAGACTTAGTTAATCAAAGAGACAATAGAGTAGAGATACTTAGTAATAACTAGAACCATAAACTATCAAACACAAGCCAAAGGGGTAAATCGTAAAAGAAACCAAAAAAAAAAAACAAGTCGTGAAAAAAAAACAAAATAAGCAAATGATAACCAAGCCCCTCTAAAACGCTTGCGTATGGCATGCCCGAAGCCCACCAATTGAACCAGCCCGAGCATCTAAAAATGTCTTGCTTTTTTAAATTACGCAAGCTTTGAGTTGTTCTTAGCGCTGGCGTTGGCCGTCATAATCATGGCACGGGGAGCGTCCATCTTGGGCATGTACACCTCGACAAACTGCAGCACATTTGCCTCGTTAAACTCCTCGTTCGTCAACAGAGCCTCCAGCTCGGTTCTGGTCTTGATCTGGAACGTCTTGGAGTTGGCTTCGGTGCCGCCAAAGACCTGCACGAGGTCCTTGTACTTCCAGTTAGACACATCGTTGTAGATGGCCTCCTCGCCGTGGATATAACGCTCAATGGTGTAACCATCGTTGCAAATGACAAAGCTAGACTCTAGTTAGTACCGACAGCACATCGTTTTGAATATAGCAAGACTTACATGATGGGCTTCAGGTTGTGTCTCAAGCAGGTGCTCAGCTCCTGAGCAGTCAACTGGAACGAACCGTCACCAATGAACAGCATCGAACGCGACGGCAGGTTGTAGTCCTTGACGGCCAGAGCAGCACCCTGGATAACACCACCGGCCCAGCCAATGGAGCCCCAAAGAACCTGCGACAGGGCCTTGACACCCTTGGGGAACTTGGTATCCCAGATACCAAAGTTGGCGGTGCCGGTCTCGGTAACGACAATATCGTTCTCCTTCAGGAAACCAGACACGCGGGGCCAGAAGTAGGCCTGGGTAATAACTTCAGTCTTCTCAGCCTCTTCGGGTTCGGGAGTGGGTGGAGGCATGGAGGTGACGGAAATCTTTGAGATGTCGAGCTGGTCAACAATCTTGCGCAGAACAGACTTCATTCTGATGCCAGGGTACTGCGAGTAGCGGACAACAATGTTGTCACTGTGGAAGTCAATGGTGTTGAGCTGCGAAGTGCGGTACGAGAAACCAGCAGTGTTGAAGTCACTCTGCCGTATTTGTTAGTGTGGGGTCAAGTAAAAGAAAGGAATACACAAACCTTGAGCGAACCAATCGACAGAATCAAATCAGAGCTCTCAACAATCTCCTTGACGCTAGGCTTGGAAGCATCACCGGCGTAGACACCTCCGTAGGTGCTGTGGCACTCATTGACCGACGACTTGCCCATGGGAGTAACAAACACGGGGAACTTGGTCTTCTCCAGCAGGTCGTGCACCTCGGGCAAAACCTTGTGGCGGCTGGCGCAAGCATCAACCAGAATAATGGGCTTGTGGGCACGCTGAATGTACTTTAGGCACTCCTCGACAACGTACTTTTCCGTCTCAGGATCGTTGGCAGGCTCGGTAACGTTGATGGGCACCTCCAGGCGGGCGCCGTCAACCTTCTTCTCAACCATGTCCGAAGGCAGCATAATGTAGACGGGGCGCTGCATAATCAGGCACTGGCGCAGAGCAGTGTCGACCTCAGCGGGGGCTGTGACCACGTCATTGAGGTTAGAGACATGGCACGAAATGTGAGCGTTCATGTGCTCAAAGACTTTAAAGTCACCGTTGCCCAGGGTGTGGTGCAGCAGCTGGCTGGAGCGCTGCGAAACGGTCGATGGGCAACCGACAATGTGGACAACGGGAATATGCTCAGAGTAAGCGCCGGCAAGGGCGTTGACAGCCGACAGCTCACCGACACCAAAGGTGGTGACAATGGCCGACAGACCAGCAACACGAGCATAACCATCGGCGGCGTAGCCTACAACACGGCAAAGGAATAAGCGAGTTAGTGTGCTGAAAGCTTATGTGGGGCCAATGGCAGGAGGTAGCCAATGATAGGGTAGAGATAGCAGGAGCTTATGAGCGGGAGATATGAAGATTAGGACTTACCGGCGTTGAGCTCGTTGACGTTGCCAACCCACTGGAGGCCGCTGTCGACCAGGTAGTCCAGGGCAACCAGGTTGAAGTCACCGGGCAGGCCGTGAACCGACTTGACGCCGAGCTGCTTGAGTCTCTCAAACAGGTACTCGGCCAGCTTCACGGGCTTCTCGAACGTAGCGTTGCTCATGATGGAAGATTGGACAACTAAAAGTTGAAGATTGGAAAGATGTGATGGATGAGAGGACGAAACTGCAACGGATCAACCACTGCAGAAACCAAGATGAGTGAAGAAGGAAAAAGAAGTGAGGTAGAGGGTGGAGGGGGAAAGAGCTTTATATGGAAACCAAAGGCGGTGTTTACTGTTGGGAGAACAGGAAACTGTGTGGAGATGTGTTATGAGTGGCAAGAGTAAGAACGGGATTGTACATCTAGGCATTCTTGAGGGCTTTATATGTAGAGCGGGCCATTCTATGGAGCCTTCCGATTTTTCTCCAGTGCTTGCCTTGTGCAGACGGCCACCTATGGCATCAATTAATTCCCACCCATTTTTTCGAGTTGCATCACTGACCTGTTTTGCTCTGTTATGTTCTTGCCGTGTCTTGTATGGCCGCTTTCCTCTTTTGCTTACTGATACGGGGAGGGGAGTCGCTTTCTGTTTCCCCACTTAGCTAGATGGGCAATTGCCAGCTACGCCTAAGCCAGATGCCTCCTTCACCTTTTTCATCTCTTCCGAATAGCCTTATAAAATAATGATGATAAAATAATAATTAATGGTGCATCGCTTTGGCTGGCCTTTTGGTCCGGCGTACATCGCGGCTATGCCCCGGCCAATTTTCATTTAATTGACCTTTTTATCTCCAAGGAGCTGTAAACATCGTACTGTTTGTCCTGCTAAGTCAGTCAATAATGCCGACCAATCCTACGCGCCATAGACCACCTGTATCCAAGCCAGTTGCAGCAGTGTACCAGTACTTACAAAGGGCAGAAGGGATGGTAAGACCCATGTCCTTGTTAACGTCCAAATGGGGTAATCATGTATGGAGTGATTTCTGCAGATGCGACCCCCACCTGGCCGTATACACATTGTAATGGCACGGTAAGTATGAGGTGAGGTACGCAGGCAGTGAGATGAGGTGAGGTGAGGTGAGGTGAGTCGACAATGTAGTCCAGATTCAGTTAGCGAGAGGGCTGCAGTTTCCCCTTGGGTTTCTTGGGAGTGTGTTTCTTTTTTCTTGTTGTTCTGGGCCAGGGTCTCGACGAATAGAGTGAAGAACACACACAATACATCAATCCAAAAAGATCCATTCCTTTTGCTAACTGCCGACCGGAAACAGCATACTCTAAGCTCGCCTTTGCTGGTGATGGGATCCTTCTCCCCTGGCCCTACATTTCCTGCCACCTTGCATCAGGCTCTAATGTCTGTCGGGCGACTAGGCTGGTCCCCAGTGCATATGAATTCATGAGACATCACCTTCTATCAGCAACTCGGTCCGCCCAATTTATTTGTACAAGCTTCGGATAGACTCGCTCAAAAATCTAGGACTAGTGGAAAAAATCAGAGCAACTTCATTCATCCAGCAATACAACTGCAGGCATTCTTTGTGTCCTGCAAACTTTTGCAGACTTGTCACTTTCTTGAGGTCTGGCTCTCAGTGAGTTGACAATTACGTTACCAATGGAAAGTCTCATTGTGAGCTTGGCGATGGTGCTTACGCACATGCAGTTTGCTTCTACATGAGGAGGGGCTAGGGTTTTGTGACTCGGGCATTTACTTCAGCCGGAGTGAGAGTGAGATGAGACGGTGAGTGAGTGAGTGAGTGAGTGAGTGAGCGAGTAGGCGTAACGTACAACAAAAACATGGTATCTCACGCCCATGCTTTTACTCGTAAACCAATAACGAGTGAGTACCATGAATGCTTTTGTGAGCACTGCCACAGCTTGTATGAAAAAATCATGAGATTTCGTTTTTCACAATCAATTCAGTGATTGAAACTTGACTGTAAACGGCAGTAAATCTCACTGCTCATACAAAAACCCCAAGACTATGTTTTTTGCGCAACTCAAAGCGCCGTTAGGCGTATTCTATTGCTAAGCGAAAATAGCCAGATCGGTCTGGGAGAAGAAGAAAAAAAACAGCTGATCGAACAAGCATGAAAATGCTTGTCAAAGAGCCGCACGATTTGTTTGTTCCAGGGTTCAAAAGTGGCCTGTCTGTCAAAGTTCTCGCCTCTAGCTTATTCATGCCTAGCAATCCCTTTTCTAAGAGGCCAACTTGAGTTTTTCGACAGGGGCCGCTCAGCATCCGGCATTCGGCGCATTTACGGCCTGCTTGGGATGTAGGCGCATCTAGAAGCTTTTTGGCCAAGTAAATTTCTCGGATTGAACAGACTCTTCGTGAAATGTTTAGGGTTATCAGCGAGACAACCCTACACGTACTTGTCCGACAACAAACCGCCACGTTGAGATTGAGAAACCTAGGCTTCCACCAGCATATTTATTTTCTTTGGTGTTTTTATTGGTAGTTTAATAGAGCGTATCTGTTAAAAACATCGATCGAAGAAACAAGTGGTATGACTTTAGAGTGTATCAGGTGGGATGTATAGGTGGTATGGTTTTGTGCTAAATCTAGTAGCCGTTCGTTTAAGCCTCAACACAAGACTAGAATATGAGGCTCTAGCAGCTACAACACAGGGTCCCTTTTCCGTGCTTCTGTAAAGTGGCAAACAATCAGTCCTGCCGAAATCGACCATTGACGAAGTTTTACGTTTGGGACTGGCCTGATTCTTCTGTTCCCTCCCATTGAACAACCCGGGAAATTCACGTCCTGGATAGACCACACACAAACCACTGCAAGCAAGCGTCCTTATCTCGCCCTTTGCCTCGCTATTTTCTTTACCGCCACGCCATCCAGCCCTGTCATTAACGGATTATCGAACTACTTCTCGGCCACTTTTCCGGAACATGATTCGGAAAGAAGTGCCTGAGGGTATGATTTAGGGGTCCGGCCTTGGCTGACTACATGCAAATCGTAGACGGCATTTATCGCTTTTATGTAGTGCCCTGACAGTTTCCTATACTAGCCGCCATCTGGCAAATCGGCAGTGAGGCTCTGCTCTCGTTATTCTCAAAGAGACAAAAAAAGAAAAAAAAAGAAAAGAAAAAATGACAGTAAATTCGATTGATCAGCAGGGTCTCAAAGGCCGAGAACCCAAACAGTAATAGACAAGAAAAAGAAATTCTAATGTGACAGAAGAGGCCACCAGTACTTCTTATGCCCCATTCGGGCACTGGGCTTGGTGATACAGGATTGGCTGACCGTCAAACTTGGCGTGTAATTTATCAAAATTGGAGAATCTTATATGTACTTGCGTGTGAGCGACTTGGCAGCGAGTGCCATGTCAAATGTTTTACAGAGATGTTGTACAAGAGTAGAGAGGTAAAAAGTGCCCACCCGCTCCCTGATACGCTGGCGTCTGACGACAGGAAACATGGTAGAATAGAATGTGAGTGAGCCCAATTCTGACCCCAAGGGCCGTAGAAATTGCCACCAATGGCAGTTGTAGCCGCACTACAGACATTGGTGGGTTTTCTCTCTTGAGAATTTAGCCGTCGCCCTGATTCGTTTCGCGTTGCTTCGAACCAATCTCACTCTAATCGCAACGTCCATCTTTCCAGCCAGTACGCCAACGCTCCTCCCACTTGGAGCAGTCAAACACCTTTTTGCCCAGCTTTGTGTTAACCTCATTGTGCGCCCCGCATAGCCATAAGCCAAAGTCTGCGCGCGAAGCCACCTTGGGCTTGTCGCTGGCAATGTACGCCTGGAAGTCCTCGGCACATACCCAGCACGGGTACAGTTTGGAAAAGAGCTTGACAAACGAGAGCATATCGCTCTGCTGGTCGGCTGACGGGTGCTCGGGGTACGTTGCCGCAATGGAGTGCAGCAGTGTCCACGAAGAGCGACCGAGAGTTTCAACGTCGGGGGGCAGTCGGTGGGGATGGTGGTGGTAGAGGACGGGGACTGGTCAGCCGCTTTGAGCGAAGTTTTGGTCTGCGAGGCCCACGAAGCAAAGGAAGTGCACGAACGGCAGCTGCAGAACGAGTCAGCATGCACATACTTACATACCTCATGATGAGTGTACTAGTGCCGTGAGTTTCTTTGTGCATAACGCTAGGAGGCCAATGATGTCACCACGAGTAAGGCAGCCAAGGCAAACAGTGGATATGGACGTAGAAAGTGGACTGGACGGAAGAAAAGGTGTCAACGTACGGCTTGCCATCCTTGCCAAGGACTACGCCCTTGGGGAACTTCTTGGGAGCCTCATCGGCCACGGCTGTCAAAGGCACAGCAGCGGCTTGGGTCGGAGTTTTGTTATCCTGATCTGGCGTCATTTTGAATCCCAACTGCTAGGTTTCTAGTTTTATTTTTTAAAGGAAATTAAAAGAGAGGGTGGAAAGAGAGGGTGGGATAATAATGGGCTGCCTTTGTTGTAAGACGCCAGGAATAACACCGACAGCATCCACCAGAAAAAGAAAAGCCTGGCGTGGATTTTAATCTATCGGCCCGGTTTGTGCCTCGGGTGGTTTACCGTTCTTGGTTGAATGGCGCTTCGGATGGGCTGTTGTGCAAGGTTCTTTTTCGATCGTTTGGCGAGGGGCAGAAGGCAAGAGAAAGAAGGACAATTTGCGATTATTACGCAAGGAAAAGAGAAAAAAGAACGAGGACAGAATAACGAGCGAAGAGAAGAAATAGAGGTAGAAACGCCGGCGGATTGGTCAGCAACACGCAGACTGACGATTTGCTTGATTCCTGTCGATTTAGAAGAGAAAGGAAAGCTGTACGACGAGCTGTTCAGCCGCGATTTAGCCGGCTTATCTTATCATGGCACTACCATCCCACTTTTAATGGCGATGATGTCAGATTGATGGCCAAAAGCTGTAGAGAGCTGGGATGTGTTTTTCTTTGTGTCGTTGAGGCCCTGCATTCTTTAGCCACTTTGATTCTTTTGTATCCTTGCTACTTCTAGGGCGGAAGCACCAATACGAAACTAAGCAGTGTAGAATAGAGCTATAGCTATATACACACGGCTTAAGATGAACGCCACCGAAGCCATCCCTGTACTGCTGCTCAAGACGCCCTCAGCCCCGACTGATGCATATCAAGAGCTCTTTGGCGCTGCCGATCCACAGTGCGGCCGAGAACAGGAGACATCAGGCCACTCTTCTACAGCCACTCCCATCTTTGACCCTCGGTTCGTGCCTGTTCTGCAGCACCGTTTTGATGACAGCGGCACGCTGCACTTGGCTGAGCTGCTGCGCTCCGGCCAAATAGGGCGCGAGCCAACGTGCAAGTATGGCGGGCTTATATTTACGTCGCAGCGGGCAGTGGAGGCGTTTGGCCATGTGTTGAACGAGGGGCGTAAGGGTGAGGTTTTTCTTGTGTAGCTTTTTGTCTTTCCCTTTCTTGTATAGTTTTTGCACTTTTTCTTTCTTCTTCCTTTTTCCCTCTTATACAAGACTGTTGACAGGTGGTCATAATACTAACACTATACAGAACACGGCAGCTCTTGGCCCGCCGGGCTCGCCCACGTCCCGTTTTACAGCGTTGGCCCTGCCACCAGCCGTGCTCTCACTGCCGCCGCGGCGTCTGGCGCTCCCTTTCAAATATTTGGCGAAGAAACGGGCAACGGTGAAGCGCTCGCTAAATACATGCTGCCGCACTACCGCGCCTGGTATGGTGACCGCCCGACGCTGCCGCCCATGCTGTTTTGCGTTGGCGAGCAGCGTCGTGACATAATCCCCAAGAGCCTGATGGACCCCAAGCTGGCGGCCGACCGGTACATTGGCGTGGACGAGCTGGTGGTGTATGGCACGGGAGAGATGAAGTCGTTTGAGGGGACCTGCGCAGCCTGCTGACCGAGTATGCGTCTACGAATGTGCCGGCTGTGCAGACGCAGCGGCGGCGCATTTGGGTAGTGGTGTTTTCGCCGACGGGGTGTGATGCGCTGCTGCGAACGATTGGCGCACTGGGGCCAGATGGACGGGCGGTGGCGGGCCAGGGCGACAAGAGGGTGTGGGTGGCGACGATTGGGCCGACGACGCGGGCGCATCTGGTGGACACGTTTGGGTATGAGCCGCATACGAGTGCGGCGAAGCCCAGTCCGACGGGCATCTGGAATGCAATTACCGAGTACATGGCGGCTCACGAATAGGCTTCTTCAACCCAGCAATTGCAGGCATTGTGCTGTTTTTCGCCGTCTTGAGTGTGTTGTCTCTAATACAAAGCAGTTAGAATATTGGTCGAGTAAGGAATAAGGCTTGTGTGACTAAACTGACTGACTGCATGTCGATGGAATCCTCTTGGCACCGGTAGGAAGGGCAAGCTTCTTTCATCAGAAGCTCCAACCAGCTATGGAGGTTGTTGGCATTGGTGCTTTGCAGCAAACAATGAGACACAAAGAGAAGGGCAAAGAAAAAAGCACGGCCCTTCCCTTTGCCTCGCCTCGCCGCCCTGAGGATTTTGCTGCAAGTAACGAATCAAGCGCAGGCTCTGCTTTTGCGTCTGCGTCTGCGTCTGCCTGCGTGACAATGGCGTGCACTATTTACAGCAACACCGCATGATAACCGGCTATTAAACGAAGGACAGAAGAAGGGAAGAGGCGGGGCGAGACGAGGCGAGGCTGTGGTGAAGCGCAAGTGATGGTTGATTAATGGCTGGTGGCCGATGGTCGATGGATGATGGCTCAATGGCTGCTTAAACGGGCGGTGAATTTGGCGTTGCTTACTTGATGATCGACGTGGCATTCGCTGACTTCATTAGAGAATCTTTGTTTTCTTCTTTTGTTCTGTTCAATTGAGACTTGGAAGAACCAAAACCCCTGCTTGCCTATTCGTGTTTATTTTTATTTTTATTTTTATTTTTTATTTTATTTTACTTGAGAAGCTTGATAAATTCTTTTTTCCTCTGCTTTTCTTTTCTTCGCCCTTTATTTTTTCCCGTTTCCCGTTTCCCGTTTCCCGTTTCCCGTGATTCCCGTGATTCCCGCTCCGCCCTTCTTCCTAACCCGCCAAGCCAGCGAATAAAAATACAGTCTAATTCTGCCTTCTTCCCAGCGGCCCTTTTGACCCGAGATAATCCGCCCGTCACAAGCCGCCACCTCTTCTCTTCTTGTGAGACCAGTTGCTTCGATTACGTGCCACTACAACCTGCACCTTGACTTTTGCTTCGTGCAATAAACAAACCCATTCACCATCATCCTTCACACACCAACTTAATCCATATCCCAAATTCAGCCATGTGGGAACTCCTCCGCCGCTTCTCTCACGACC
>JACYXV010000198.1:9475-20048 GCA_016859225.1 Thielaviopsis cerberus | reverse complement strand
GTTTGTAGCTTCAGTCTAACGCGCTCCCAACTGCGCCACCGCCCCTGGATTTCCGATCAATATGAGATTAGTTTCAATATAAGTAGGCAATCCTCTACCGCGGCGCCTGATCGTGATGATCTTCTGCATGCGAGGTCTCGTTAAAGACACTGCATTTGGATGGCCCGAGCTTGGACACACATATGCCAGCAGTTGACGACATTTGCACTTCCCGCGGAAAGGTTCTTACAGCCCAGTAGACATTTCTAGGGTTACACTAATGAGCGGAGTGTTGTTCAGGCCTATCACAGCGGCCTTGATATATCACAAGCACCAAAATCAACTATTGCGGCAGACGAAGCTTCCACAAAGCTTCCATCGATTCCACACAGCCGCGCGATGGTACGCATTGTACCTGATCACCGGCAGGCTAGGAACAAAGACGGGCAGAAAAGAAAGTACAACAGGTTTAGAGTTTATGGTGTTGTGGGTTGGCCGCGAATTTGAGGGCGGATTGGGGAGTGTGCAAAGAAGAGCAAAAAAGGAAAGATAACAGCGTAACGACGTCACATGGCGTTTGAGGATTCGTTGATTGCTGAGCAACAGTACTACTGGTTGGCCTGAAGTTGATTCCCGCGGGGAATAAAGCACCATTGACCTTCCAATCACGGAGCGCCAAAAGCACAAACGGAAAAGGGCGTGTGCAGCCATGGAAGGCAAATGGAAGAACGGGAGAAGAAGAAGAAGGGTTGGTCGGACGTTGACCCACAGCCGGGCCGCTGCCCTGCGGGCGGATTAGACGGCAGGAGAGTAGGAGTAGGAACAAGAGCACTTTGGCAAGCACAGTGAACTGAAGATGAAGGGCTTACTGATAAGGGCACGTGTTGGCCGTGGTGGTGGCTTGTTGCATAAGGGGGAGAAAGGACAAGTATAAAAAGACGCCAATTCCTCGAGATATTTTGATTTAGGCCGTTCGGCTACTTGATGCCAAAAAAGCAGTTGTTTTTGGTGAGCTTTGAAATTCCGAGGAATTCCTGGTGTTTACATTGGACAGCGCCAGACCCACAAATTGGTACTCACTTTTATCATATGTACTACTGGGTCACGATCCACAAACTTTTCTTTGAACTGTTCGCCATCTATTTTACCATAATTACCATGTGACGACACGCACGAGGTCAATTACCGCATTCAATCTGTGGCGTCTCTGCCTAATCCACCAGAACTATACGCAACCTCCCCCAGACTTCTCATCGCCGCTTTCGCAGCTCCATTGTCAACTAAACAGCCCGACGCTTCCGCTAGCTGGGCTAGCCAATCTGTTACGCCATCCTATTGCTTGGCCGAATGCGCCAGTCTGCAATCTATCGTTTTCAATAGCACCTTTTGTCTGCGCGCACTCAATGGGCCTATGGCGGTGAATTATGGCATCATAGGGCAGGTCAATCAGTCAGTCAGTCAGTCGCTCAGTCAGTGCGAAGACGCCATGCTACAATCGCCACGTTATCAACCGTGCAATTTCGCGAGACTCTCATCATTGAACTCGTCACCTGCAAACCCCAAAACGATGACATCTACGCCTTCATCTATTGGCTCTTTTGGCCACCCCCTGTCCGACGTTCACTTTACGTTTGTCATTTCGACGACTAACAGCTTCTCCTGCTGCCCTGTCTTGTCTTGTCGAAACCACCCATCAAGTTTGGCCTATCAGCCCCGATTTTGCAAGATGGTCCGTGGGATCTGGTCTCCCCAGTCCCAGTGCAGTTATTTGGCCTTTGCTAGGCGTTGCGCGGCGTTTGTGAGGCAGAGGCCCATGTTACTGAGGATTGGCGGATTGATGGATGCACACAGTGCGCTCCATATTGAACTTGCATTTCGATCCTGACGAGGCACAAAAGCTTCTGCTACTCTCTTCCTGGTCACTGTCTTCCTTGATTCCTTGCTGTTGCTTATGCCTGTATTCAATCATCAATGGCTGGCTGGCCTGTCCCTGTCTCTTGAGAGGCCTAACCTGTCCAACAGCAACCAGCTTATCTACACCCCCCTCGCCTCTATCTTTCCTTTTCTCGTGAGACAAAAGTGTAATGAAGGAACAACTTGCAATTCCCACAACCTAATACGTTCACACACACAAAGAAGCCTCCCCTCCCTTTGCAATGACAATCACCGTCCTACATTTCTATGCCAAGGTGTGCTAACTCGTTGTGGGATAGAATACCCGGCCAAGGAACAACTGTCCTCGCAGGGGTCTCAGGAACAAGTTATCAGTCCAGGTTTTTTCTTTCAGCAAGTCTCAGTGAAAATGACAAGCCGAAAACAGGCATACGAAAAACAAACGGATTGAGGAGCAACTGGCGGATTCAATATTGATTTCCGAGTTCCAGAAACCCGAACATCGGTGTCGGGCATGTCGAGGCAAATGTCTTGAGTGTTGAACTCCAAGAAATGATTGGGGATGCTGAAGAAAAGCATCGTCTACCGTTGCGTGCTGCAACCCTGTCCTTTGCTCTGCTCTCTATGACCAACGAAAACCACTTTACCGTCTTGCATGGAGACAATGTTGGAGATGACGGAACCGCTTTCCCTCGGCCTGGGTTTTATTTTAACTCTTCTCGCTGGCAAGCCTGGTTTGGCTCTGTGGTCCTCGTCAGTCGATTATCTTGGCCCTTTGACCATCTCTAGCCAGCTGTCTTGTCCATGTGTCACGCCAACCCTCCTTCCAGCTGCCCTCTTTTTCTGCCAACCAGACCTCCCTTTCCCCTTTACAAGAAATAGACGACCAACGCCCGTGGCGCATCTTTTTTCCCAATATATAAGCTGTGTCTGTTTTTGGTTAAATTCTCAGCTGCAACAAGATCACGTCCAAGGCAGGGAAACCTAGGCCAAAGAGGAGTTTAAGGAGCTATGTTTGTAATTACTTTCAGCTAACATATCTCCAATGGCGAAGGTCCTTGTCTGGTATCTCATAAGTCAATGTGATACAGCATTCGAACCAAAACAGGACCCTCATCGCCGCCTTGCTCCACGTCCTACTCTTGGTTCAGTTAGCCAGACCAATAACCCACGAAACAACTAGGGTTGCCAAAGTTACGGTCGCATGCTCTGCTTCTGGCTGCCACCTTGGAGAGCAGCGACGGCCCAGCCAATGCAATAGCAATAGTAATAGCAATAGCATGGATACCTGTTATACCTTTGGTAGCAGTGCTGCTACTGCAACCAAGTACCATGCGGCTTGTTGATACAACGGTGTGTCTGGAAGGGGAACAGAAAAGAAAAGACGCACGATGAAAGGACAGGTGGAAAAGCAGGAGCTGTTTGTCTCCTTTCACACACGTCAGCTGCGGCCGCTGGACGTCCTTGATGGGGCGCAATACAACCACCTATTTTCTGGGGTCATGCAGAGCTGTTGGCAAGACTTGCAATGGATTGGTCTGCAAGCAGAGAGGGGCAGTCGCTTTGTGAGAAAGAGACCCCATTTGCAATGTCGTATGCATAGACAGTACCAGTACCCAACCACATGCTTCCACGGCGACGGC
The DNA here is from genome assembly GCA_016859225.1 of Thielaviopsis cerberus. Taxonomy (NCBI): domain Eukaryota; kingdom Fungi; phylum Ascomycota; class Sordariomycetes; order Microascales; family Ceratocystidaceae; genus Thielaviopsis; species Thielaviopsis cerberus. The sequence goes on along the minus strand of JACYXV010000198.1, from coordinate 16,533 downwards.
CTAAAACGGATGCAGCTCAGAGTTCAGGGGACGGAGACGTCTAGTTCCGCCTTCTGTCGCCATGGTTTGGCAGTGGCACTAGCAGTGGCTCTCCTCTGGACGCAACACGGCGCAACAACTCAAGTGGATATTTCCCACGCATCCAAGTACATCTTGCAAAAGGCTGGACAGAGGTCTGTGGGCGATGCCTTGTATAGCAACCGTGGCTAACGGGAGAAGCTGTCAATTACCCTATGGAAACGACACTAGCTAGGTATCCTTTGCGATATGAAGCTGGGGGTGGGGGACTTGGACTCTGGAAACACCCGCCGAACTACTTGACAGATGCCCTCGTTGAGCTGTAAAGCAGAGAACCAAGTCAGACGTAGGAACGGGATCCACCTCGCCAATTCAGTCCAGAGAGCTCTTCAGGAGGATGGGCGGTTCTCTTGGCTTTAGGCTTGAACTGGTAAAGAGAATTGATGCCTTGACACATGAGCCGCAAAAGGAGGATTTGAGCGAGAATACTGATATCAAGCTTTCTCCATGACAAGAGCCAAAGCCAAGAGGCGAAGTTGGCAATGGATATGCCAAACAGGTGCAGGTTTTGACATCCGAAGCCGGGGTTAGTGTAGTACATAGATGTGTTGTGCTCCGCAAGGTCTACGTCGTCACTTTGCCTTTGCCTTATGCTATCCTTCTCATCTGGGCCATGGAGGCAAAGCCATTTCCAGAGGTAGCGACGAATGCAACTGTCTTATCAGTCAAAAATTTTCACGCTTGTAAGAACGGGGGGGCGTTGGGGGGGACGAGAGTTCCTAGCTGGACACCCCGTGTTGAATACTGTAGCGACTTTGTATGTTTGTCTGACTGTATGCGAAAGCAGAGTGCATCCAGCGTCGCATTGCATGCAGAGCAGAGAGGGCTCATGAGGGCGAAAAGCCAAGTAGAAAACCATGGCGATCAAAAAGAACACAGTGTGTTTGACGGCTTCGTGACAAGGAGAGAATCAGAGAGTCACTGGGCGACACATGATGACAAGGCAAAAACAGGCTTGATCATAGGCTTTACTCGTGGCTGCTAACCTCGGCCAACCCGAGAACCCCCATCATTACCAGGCCAAGCCCAAAACCAAAGCCAGTGGCAAGTTTCACCATCTGATTGGCCTCATCTGTGTGTATGTGTGCTTACTAGACTTTTTGTGCCGATCCGATACGTTGTGTTGAGCGTTTTTAGTGTGGTTACATTACGCTTCCAGAACTGTATCCCTTATAGGGAGTACTGGATTTCACGCAGGTAGAAATAACCACGCGATTTTATTCGACATGGTCGGAGCCCGGGGATGAGACGCCCGGTTTTGCTGTAGAGGGACGTGTGGCTGAGCGAATTTATTGTCTATTTTCCGCTTTTACTTGTACTGTTGCGCGAGCCAAAACATCAGATCGCCTCAGATCTCAGTCCCGTTAGCAAAATAAGCATTTGGCCTGCTGTTGCTTTTCTTTTATCCCTCTTCGTCTCTTTAGTCTGGTGGTTTGTGCTGCGCGAGGTTTGTAGTGGTGTTGAGTCAGCTCAGCTTGTGATCAAGAAGGCATATATCAAGACAACTACCACCAAGGTACCAGCGCAAGTCAACCATCTACTGCCAAGGTACCAGCACAAGTCAACACACACATCACAGGTACCGAGCCTAGGTAAGTGACCTGCAGCCAATGTCGGAATACCGTGACGTTTCCGAATTCTCATTCCACAAACGCCCGTCGTCACCGCTGGGGTGACGTACTTGCGCACATGAGACGCCCAAAATCTCCATGCGATCAAGGGCCATAGATAAGAGGCTCATTAATAATTGTCTTGGCCTCAGTGCGTTGGGCTGTATATTGGAATAGCCCATAGGACAACAAAAGTAAAAACAGGACATGACAAATCCTGTTGTCTCTCAGAAATGCAAGCCCGTCTGGCACGTCGGCGCCTCCGAGATATTCTCCCACTCTTTTCATCCCGATTAGAGAGAGCAAAATGTGCTTTGCTTTTCTTGGATTCAACCCCAGCCTTTTCGCTTGCTGGGGACTCGAGAAAGTTCCTGATATTAAACTCTTTTGCTGCCTGTGCGTCTGCCATACAATTCCTCTGTGCTGTGGTGTGCTAAGACCTCTCTAGCAATATACAAAGAATTACATACACCATGGCCCGGCCCGGCTACTTGGTCGCTTCAGCAGCGAAGCTCTGGTCTCATGTGACACTGCAGTATTTCATTTCATTCTCATAATTGCCCTTATACAGCTCGCTACTTTTCATCTCATACAGCTGCATCCCTTGGCCTTGAGACTTGGGTACTCTCCCGAGACAATACAGCGCAAACCACGCCCAATACAGCTTAAACTGGCCTGGTAGCTAAGCTGGAGGATCTCGGCGGTTCACCCATTCAATCAAAATCGCCTTAGCTTAGGTCTATAGTGCGTGCTCTAGAACTGTGGACTTGCTGAAACTAATACTTGTGCGTGTCTAGCGGAATGTCTTCCTGGCTTTTATTAACAGCGTGGCTATTCATAGTTCTTGCGTTTCTGGTCCCAGTTCCGCACTCTACTGCATCATGAGGCAAAGCGAGGGCGCTATGTCGTTTGAATCAAGCACAGCAGCATGACTGTGGGCTGAAGTTGGCAGCCATCTGAGCCACTGCATAACAGACATTATCTTGACGTGTTGAGCATCAAACTATCACTCTATTACAACGGCTCCCCAGTTCTAGACTTGGCTATATCATGCATATTAGAATCGTGAATATTGAGTCTAAAAGTTGATATATCCCGCGTGGACCATGCATGACAAGTCGTTCTGACAATAGCAAATAGCGCGGTCAGTCCCAGTTGTCCGTAGTGTTATCAGTGGTATGAAATTAGCAGCACTTGATGTATACCCTAGTTATCACAATATAGACTCCTCATGGGTTTGGCAGAGGGGGTGATGTGAATCCAGCAACGTCACAATTGACAATTCACAATTTAAATGGCTGGTGACCAACTGCGCCTATGGCGTGGGGGACCATTGTCTAGGGGTTAGCAAACCCTATATAATCTGTTCAGGTAGCAGAGTGAGGCTCAAGCCGCAGTTTCTACACGACGCCCGCTGTTTCTCGTGGTTATCGAGGAGCCTTACTCTCGGATAAGACTTTGGGCGCAAACTAGCCTACCATTCAAGCGCCGACAATTCAATATCAGTTCCTGTCACCTCACACCATCATCCTTTATCTTGGATCGCAAAACTAGTCAAGTTATGTAAAGCACTCTGTAAAAGATATCTCTGAAGCGATCATGAAGTTTCAGAAGCTTAACCGCTAGCGTCGGAGCGGAGAGGAGAGGAGAGCAAGCGTGGACAAGGACAGGATAGAACCTAGTCTGGCTGGCCTGATTGGGCCTGGCCTCGGCCTCGTCTCGACCCTGCTGCTTCTCTCCACGCGACCTAGACTCTGATTGCATTATTCCTTTGTTGCCATACTTTGTCTGCATGCTATCATGTTTGCTTCCTCTTTTTTTCTTTCCCTTGCCTTGTCTCTTGAAGGGCCTGGCTATAACCCAACTTGGCGTTCAAGTCAACCCCTCACGGCTTACTCAAGTAAGATGCTGCGAGCCGGTTTGTGAGAGAAAAGAGGAGACCGCAAGGCGCTGGCTGCCTGATACAGTAAAACATGAACCGTAAAGTCTAATTGTACTGTCAGCTACCAGCGTTTGTTGTGATTTGTTGTTTTTTATTGCTCAGCACAACGAAGACCAAGACCCGTTGAAGCCAAAAAGCTTAGCCTCTATTGACAAGAGCTTGACAAGAAACAAGACTTGTCCCACAGCACTTTTCTTTTTACAATTCTCCCGCCTCGGCTTACTCTTCTCACTACGGGGCAAATTGTATGATAAAAAAGAAAAGTACTTGCACAATTTGCTTAGTTTTAACACCGACCAGCCAAGCAAGTGCGGCCGGCTGACGGTTGGGGTGTGACGAAGAGAAGTACCACATAAATCAGTACACTTTGCTTCACCTGCTCAGAGAAAAAGGGCCGACCCAATGAGCAGACAGACCTTGGCTTGGCTTGCCAGCTTCTAGACTGAGAAGGTACTGGTGTACAGAATCTTGGCAGTCAATCATCAAGCAGTGAGATGAGATGAAGGTTTTGTTTTGCCTTTCCATTGTACATTCTTACTTGTCTTTTGCCTACGATACAGTGAGAGAAAAACGAAGGAAAGCGCCAAGCCCATAGTCAAGCCCATAGTCAAGCCCATAGTCAAGCCCATAGTTAATCAAAAACAACAGGCGTCTTTTCTCTCTTTGCCAGCCAAGCCAAACACAGCACAGTTGTTTTCTCTCTTCTCGTGTTATCGCTCTTGCCTTTTTTTCTTTTTTGGTCATCTCAACTTTTCCCTTTTCTTATCTCTACTAGGTGGGGCCATTATACATTTAACCACGCAAACCCTTGTCCTACTTTCCTTGCCAAAAAAAAAAAAAAAAAAAAAAAAAAACGGCTCAACGCGATGAAAATGGAAAAGGCGTGCGCTTTTCATCTGTAGCTGAATTCTTAATATTACATCTCGCCTCAATCTGCCTCCCCCATTATCTCTCAACTCAGTCTACCTTGTTCTCCGCCCGCTCTTTCGCTTTTAACAACTTTAGCCTTGTTCCACCGCCGCGCTAGAAGAATCTTGGAAATTACCATTTGTCAGACTGGCTTGAATGGCTTTACAAGCACTTGGTGTTTATACTCGGTTTGGGGCGCGATAATGCGCCTGCGGCACAGCAAAATAGAGTGCGCATGCAACGCTAGGCAGTCATTTTGTATGTAGTCTGTCTATCTGTCTGTTCGCCTTGCTTGACTATCTGTCTGCCTGGCAACACCCCATTCCGCTGTGCCCATTATCCTCAAGGCCCATGTGGCGGTGTTTTTCTAACCCGTCGTTTTATATTTACTGTTTGGGCACACACCGTTTTGTCTGCCCAAGCCTCGTTTATATCGCGTCGTCAAAGTTTGTGTTGCTTCCAACGCCGCGTTTAATATTTGCTAGGCTAACCTGAACACATGCCATCAAGCCATGAAATCAGCATGTTCGTTCCACTAGCCCCTTCGACTTTGCCCAGAAGTCCACTCGGAGATTTTATTACTGTTTCTCTTGTAATTCCCAAAAGAAAACTGCATCTACCCAGCTGAGACGAGGTTTTACTCGTTGGTGTCTCGGATATTAGGGCCTTTTGTTTGTCAATCTTCCTCGAGACAACTTTTGGATTCTCCTTCAACCAACTTCCTCCACGCGCCAAAAGAATCAAAATGAAGAGGACTTGTAGGATTTTATACGCCTCACCATAAGTGATCTTCAGGCAATACCGCTTCTCATATTCTTTTCCTTTGCACTGGTGTCAAGCAGCAGGTTTAACCATTCCATACGCAGCCAGGATCGTCCAACAGCCAGGATCAGATTTTGTACCTCTGCGAGAGAACAGAACAGAACGGTAATAGGCCCGCGATGTTGATGACTGTACTGGCGCTGTCATGTTTTACCTGCTATCAGCACAGCTGGTCCGAGCTTCTATTGTCTTGCGCAAGTCTGAGATATTAGGCCTGTCTACAAGGGGCTACTAATATGACCAGTAGCATGGGGGTCCGTAAGAGCAGACAGACCTTTCTCATGATACATCATACGCATACATACTCTAGTATAATGGCATGATGTATGCTAAAACTACTTCTAGAAGTGTTGTCTTGGTCTACCTGATGCAACATTAGTTGCAACAGCCAATACTAAGCAACGCAAAGGCCATGCTTACTTAGCAGAGAAAAGGCAAAATGAGTATGCACAGTTATCCAGCCAACACAACGCTACTACACAAATAGCGTAACCTACTATATGTAGGCAAGAGGTTGTATCGGCTGCTACTCAGCGGCCGTCGTTGCCCGTATATTTTTTATTTTTAAGCCTTTTTTGACGAGACTAGTAAGACCAAAACCACAACCAGCCAATGCCCAAATCGTCTGCTCTTCTACGTTAATCAACCTGACATGTGATTGGGGCCTCCGAGAACGTACAAGGCAAAGCCGTGTTCTTGTTTCTTGCTACATTTGTGCACTGTGGCAGCATCCAACACTGGCTTTGCCCGAGCAGGCTTGGCTGCATGCTTGGCTCTCTTCGGTCTTTTGATTAATTCCACTTTTATTAATGTACTCTGTGAATCGACAATGCTTCCTTCCTGAACGGCACTGCCAAGGACTGTCCAAAGCTTCTCTTGCCCCCTCTTTGTCCGCTTGTTTTTGGTTTGCATGATGGGCTACAGAAGGAGAGTGAATTACGAAGGCGTAAAGGACAAGCACCAGCATGCCGCGTCAACTGTTGCGGTTGCAAAACAGAACAGAGAACGCCGTGGCTCCTCTGCTGTCCCTGCGTTTACGTCTACGCCGCTTCTATGAAATTCCCCGTAAAGGAAGGCTGCAAGCTGGAACCTTTTCGTCCCCTTTCTTGGCTCTGTTTGTTTGTCTGGCGTTGAACAGGTACACAGCTTGTCAAGGTCACAGGAGTTCTATTTTGGTTCGAGAAACTAGGACCTAGAGACATGCCCGCATGAATATATCAGACACCAAAATATTACGCGGAATCAAGATGGTGATGGAGGGTTAGTAGACCCTAGTTAGTGTGCGTGAAGATATAGACTTCCTAAAAATATGCTAGTGAAACACGCATTAGTTGATCTCCAAATTGTGTCTGACCGTGGCTATTGAAAATCAAGTGTAATTTATTAAACCAGCTCCTCCGGGATGCTTGCGCAAGGGTTACGCAATACTAGGGTTTTGCACCACTAGGATCCACAGTTCATAGCCAAACAAAGTAGGGTTACATGTGCTGTCTTTCTTGATTCGTCTAGAAGCAATCCAAGGCTAAGATCACACCAGCCTTGTCCTGTACCAACAGAAAAGCAATCAAATCAATGTTCGTACTCCTTTTTCCATCGTCCTTCTATACAACGTCAATTTCCTATAGCGCGATCCTCTGTTCTGTGTAATATTGAATTTCAAAGCCTGACGCTAACAAGCCAATTGAATCTGCATTTTT
>JACYXV010000197.1:0-20299 GCA_016859225.1 Thielaviopsis cerberus | reverse complement strand
GGCGTGATGTGCTGCGCTGGTACGGCTCCTCAGCACCAACGTCAATGTAGTTGTTGTAGTCATACGAGGGCGTGGTGGCGTGCATGGGAGACGGCACACGGGTCATGGGCGCGCTAATGGTCAAGTCCGAAGGAACAGATGAAATAGAGTACGACACACTGCGGGGGGGCCGAGGGCCGAGAAGCGCGCAGACGATCATGGTCCTCGAGCTCGCGGTCAGCACGGTCCTGAGACCGGTCGCGTTCGCGGAACCCGCGGAAGAAGCGGCGCCATGAAGGCGCAGGGCTTAGAGACCGCGACGAGGCCTTGTGGCGCAAAATGTTCTTGTCACCGTAAGAGCTGCCGGGACGCGGCAGAGCAGTGACCAGACGTTGAGCCATGGTCTGCGGGCCGGGTGACGGGGTAGGAGATGGGGCCGGGCGAGGCGCCACGAAGCGGTCTGAGGGGCGCATTGTGGTCCAGTCAGCCTGGCGGAGAGAGCTCATGGAAGCACTGCGGTCACGGAGAGTCTTTTCAACAGGCACAACCAAAGAGTTGACTGTCTGGCCAGGGAGGTAAGGGCAGGTAGTAGTAGACGGGTGAGTAGGATCGTGAGTCTCAACGGCGCCGTCGAGTTCGTACTGACGACGAGTTAGCAAAAAAAGGACAGACTGAGTGAGAGGGAACTGGCAAGCATACGTAGTAGTAGTAGGTGCTGCCCATTTTCAGACCGCCAGAGCGCTTAGGTCTAGATTTGAAGTAGGAAAAGCTGGCGGGAGAAGCGTCGACTAAAGGCCCGTCACACACAATGTCGTCAAAGGAAAAACAGCCTTTCCACAAGTTGGGATCACGGCGCACGTCGCGAGTCAGGGCGTAGGCGTGTGAAAAGTTGTCCCACGAGCCAATCAGATGCACGGTTTCAACGGTAGGATCAGCAAGACTGGCACGGGAATTTGTTAGCATTCTCAAAGTAAAGGAGAAGGAATGACGAGGTGAGTGTGCGGGTGAGTGGGTGTGTGTGAGCGAGTATGTGCATATATAGAGGCTTCTGTCATATATGATGGCAAGAGTGGATATGGGGCTCTCATCCCTAGGCGATATATTGATTCACCGTTCGGGCATGAGCAGTCAAAAGGGCATACTCATTTACTGGCTGGCTGACTGGCTTGATAGTTGGTGACTTGAGCTAACGGCCACTTGGCGTGTCAACACAACTGTAGCGAAACTCTCAGCCACCAAAATCTTGGAGTGACCAAGTAGATGAGTAGGGTTCAGCAACGCCAGAGAACCACACCAGACAACATAGCCAGACAGTATACATGGACAGAACAACACCAAAACTCCAAAGACATACAAGCACAGCAAAAGCGTCTCCACGGGCGCGTTAAACGAAGCGTGTCTCGGGCAACGGCGCAGGCCAAACAGCAGACAGCAATATGATTGGACCAAAAGAGACGGAGTGGCAGCAAAGCAAGACAGTGCAAAGAAAGCAAAAAGAAAAGAAAATGCGTAAATCAAAAGCGTCGTTGATAGTGTACAGGAGTAGATGGAAGGGCGTGGAATGGCGTAGAAGTTGGAATTAAGCAAGGCGAACAAGGCTGGGACAATGTCGTGATAGTTGTGAGTGGTGGTGAGCAGAAATCAAGGCTGATATGGCGAGCAAAGACGCAAAAGCAGAAAATCGACCGGCGACCAGGAACAAGCGAGCAAAGGGAAGACAGGGAAATAAAAAGAAGGAAAGAGAATGCAAAAGGGACAAAGAATGAGAGGAACAGAAAAAGACAAAGAAGAAGAAGAGAAGAAAAGAAGCCAGAATGAAGCAGGTTGGAGATATAAAAGACTCGGCGCAAAAGAACGGCAAGAACCAAGTTCCAAGAAGAGAAAACAAGGCAGGTACGGCGCACAAAAAAGGCAAGAACGAGAGCAAGAGGCAAGTGCAAGAACCACTTTTCCAGGTGGTCAGAGTGCCTTCCTTGTTTTGTGTACCTGCGTCTTTGAAGGGACGAGAAAAGTGGCTCTTTCTTTTATTGTCTCTTTCTTTCATTGTCTCTCGGTGGCGTGCCTGCCTTTGCCGCAGCCCACTCGTTGCCGCACTACACTGCAGTGCAGTGCACTTTATCTCGCTAGCGCATTGTTTCAACGGCTTTTTTTTTTTTCTTTTTGATTTCTCTTTTTTTTTTTCCTGGTCTGGCGTTTCGTTACCGCTGGGCTTCTTTCTATTCCTGGTTGTGGCTTTGTTTCTCAGGTACAGGTTCATGGGCAGTCGTGGAATAAGAAACCACCAACAAAATGTAAAGGAAATGGCCCCATGTTCAAAATTGCATTCCTTCCTGTTTGGAAAGATGGGACAGAACAGGGAAGGAGTGGACAAGGCAGGCACGAGAATAAGAAAGGGCAGGCACAGAATAATGACAGGGAAGGGTGCATGTGCCCCAGGACACAATTAAACAACATGAGAATCAAGGCAGAAAAAAAGGAAAATTGGCAGAGCTCAGACACTATAGCTGGCCAGCCTAAGCAAGTTCATAGAGCCACCCAAACTCCCTGGAACTGTAACTGCAACTGTAGCTGTGACTGGACTGACCTGGCCTGACCCGAGGAGCTGCCTAGCCTAGATGTGACCCGGCAAAAGGCCTAGATGTGACCTGGCAAAAGGCAAATGAGCCAGCCAAATTGGGAGGAAGGAGCGGACGGTGTAAGTGAAATGTGATGAGTGCAAAAAAAGAAAGTACAAACATGAAATGGAAAGGGACAATTTCCTCGAAAAAGCAAGTGCCAACCAAAACTGGTTTCGGGGAAGGTGCACAAACGGAGCGAGGGAAAGAGGACTAGGGAGAAGTGGAAAGAGCAGAGGCCCTACAGACTGGCCAATGAGGCAACAGAAGCAGCGAAGAAGCAGCAGAGAGGCAGAGAAAAAGACGCGAGACGCGAGTCTGCTTCGGCATTGGCTTGGTGGTGGTGTGGAGTAGTAGGTAGGGTAGATGTTGATTTATGAGATAAAACGTGAGCAACGAATCACGGCACAGGCAACCAAGCAGAGCATACACGCCCCCTGGCTTTGTTCTTTGTTGCGCCGCCTTCTTTGTTCGTCCGCGCCTCTTGCCTTTTTTTTTTCCCCCTTGTGCTCTGCTGGGCATCGGTATTTCATCGTCCCTGCCGCCTTCTAATGCCATGACTGCTGTTTCATGGAAAGAGCGCCGTCCTATGTTTGTGTTGCCCACCGTTTGCAGGAAAGAAGGAGATGGAAGGTTCTAGAGAATGAGACTCGAGCTTTTGTGGGTACGATGTGATGAATGAGTGTAGATGATCAATTAAACAAAAGCCAGCCAGAGCAAAGGAGCATCACGTCACGATGCATGCAGGGCAAATGAGAATGATGCCAGCCAAAGACGAGGAGAAAAGGAAGAGGGAAAAAGAGAGGAAACAAGAAGAAAAAAGAAAAGAAAAAAGCATCAATGCACAACCCCCCCGCCTGCAGTAGCGAAAGTAACCAGCGTCAAAGTACCACAAACTTGCAACTAGCAAACCACGGAACTAGTTTACAGGTCGACTCGACTGTCTCGCTTCGGGCCATTCAGGTCCTCATTCAGGGCGCAGTAGAGAAAACAGTCAACTAGACTGGCTGAACAAATCGACCGGCAAAGACTGGCTGAATGAATAAACCAGCAACTAGACAGGTTGAACAAATCAACCAACAGCTAGACCAGCTATAAACTGTATCCAAGGGTTGAATTGCTTCTTTTCTTCTCCCCCTCGCCCAAAAGAAACACAGACCAGGCAAAGAAGGCGAATAGAAGAAAATCAAGAAGAAATCAAGAGCATGGCACACCAGATGGGGTACGAGATAGCAGCAGATATGACGGCGGTTGCATCCAGACGTAGCATTTCTTTTTCCTGTCTTGTGCAATAAAGGTAATTTCAAGGCCCGTGATTCCAGTGGCCGTGGGTAGGATGAGATGAGACGACGAGACGTCAAAGTTTTGATGACGATGACAGGGCAGTGCAGTGCAGCAGAGTAGAGAGCACAGCACAGAGTAGAGAGCACAATGCAGGACAGGGCAGCAAAACAAATTAGAGTAGGGGAAATATCCGACTTACTAAATAAACGTCATCAGCGTTGTTGTCGGGTCCATGATGAATAGCGGCACTCGGACGACGAGCGATTTTCACATACAAGGATGGAGCAGTACAGACAGATACAAGACCAAGAAAGACCTAGCACATGGGCCAGAAACCTTGGTACAAAAGCAACCAAAGGCCTGGCAGACAAACAGACACTCAGGGTGGCGCAAATCAGCGACGAGATGTATTCAAGCGTGTGGTTGCAGCCGAAGTGTCATGGAAATGTGACGAGTGTGAGAGGGAGCCGGTCGATGGAGGGGGTCTTGGGCGAAACCGGTCGGTGGATGAGGCCGGCAAAGAGAGGTCGGGCGTCCAGCAGAGCAAAGCAGAGTAGCAGAGAACAGAACAGTACAGAACAGTACAGCACAGCACAGCATAGCACAGCATAGGTGGTCGGTGCGCCGTGTCGATGGAAAAGTTTGGTTTGCGACTCTGGCAAGCGTGGTATTTCTTTTGTTTTATTTCCACTCAAAGCCCTCGATGTTTTGTTTGTAATCTGTTTGGTTTTAGAGAGGAAACACAGAAAAAGAAATTGGCCAGCCAGAATGAGAGAAACGAAGGACAAATGGCCAGCCAAGAGAACGGGTAGAAGAAAAGGCGGGAAAAAAAGAAGGTCAGACTCGGGTCATCGCTTCGACGATGAGGCCCCCCAAAAGCGGTCCGTCTTTGGGGTTTTTTATGTCCGGAAATGGATAAAATCGAAACCACAGGCGTGCTGAGAAACTATAAAGAGGCAAAGAGAATGAAGAAGCAAAAGAAGAGAAGAGAATGAAGAAGCAAAAGAAGAGAAGAGAATGAAAACGGATCCCGAGCCAGTCGGAATGGAAAAGAGGCGCTGTGGAACGAGAGAGAGAAAGAAGAAGAGATTTTCATGGCCTCTTTTTTTCTTGCTCTTTTACTTCTTTGACTATTTCTTCTTCCATAAAAAAGAAGGGGTAGTTTAATTTACTCATGTTTCTTCCCTGGACGTTCTCGGAAGCAAAGGTTTACCGGTTTACGGTACTCGGGAGGGGCCACCATAGGGTTAGGGCTGGATAGGGTTGGATAGGGTTGGATAGGGTTTGAGTTGGACACTGAGAACAACCTAAGAGCAAAAGCCTGGAGCTTGGGGTACAAAACAGCTAATAAAATGAGTAAGGAAAGCTAAAGCAAAGCCACTTTACTTGAATACAAAAGAATAAGAAAAATACAGGAAAATACAGGAAAATAATTCAAAAATGTCAGTGCCACCTCATTCTGTAACGCCCGCATTTTCTGTTCCTGAATATCCGATCCGTTTTTGTTCTGATTTTCCTCTGACAAAAATGGCATGCCGGCTGTTGAATTTGAAATTGGAGGACTGGGTTATTTTTAGAGAAGCAGGAGTAGGAATAAACGAATCGAGGGTGAATAAGGGAATGATGATGTGGCATAGTGGGATGGAGGAATAGACGATAGAGATGGAGGAACACAATAGCCATACAAGAATGCTACATACACAGACAGTAATAGCAATCAATAGCACAAGGAATAAACAAATTGACAAATAGGAACGCACAAAGGCCAACTGCCCAAGTGCAAGAATAGCCGCTGACAAGGCTGACAACTGTCCTGCAGGCGCCCAACATGATTGGCTGGCCAGTGGAATAGGCGCTGGGCTAGCTTTGCTCTCCCACTGTCTAATTTTGCCTCTCACATCCTCACAACACCACTATCTAATTTCAATCAATTCTTCATTCTGATTCTCATGGAATTCAAGGTAAGAAAAAAAGAAATATGAAACAATCAAGCGCCCTAGTCAAATCCAACCCCTGCAGCCTGGCCCGCCTCTTGAAACTACCTCTTCTCAGCCTCACCTTCTCACCTCACCATTCTCTCATCCCTCCCAGCTCAGCTCAGCCTCGTCTCAACCTACAGCATAAAAGAGGGAGCTTGTTGTGCGCGGCTTGAGAAAACAAGTCCCAATGCGGCAGTCCATTATCACCGGCTCTCTATAGCCAATCTCTTCAAACAGCCCAGAGTCACCTGCTGCCCAGTGCTGAAAGCTCAGTTTCATCTCGATTCGTAACTTTTCAATTTGTGCATTCATAACTATTCATAACCTCATGACTATGCATTCATAACTTTGTATAGCTCGCAACTAGATATTCGCAACTTGACACTCATACACTTACAGCTAGATACTCGCAGCCCATCCACGACTCACACTCACTCCGCTTCAGACCACTCAGACTCGTTTGACTCGGGTGCAGGACTCAACGCCATGCCAAACGTCAACTCAAACCACTCAGCAACGCTGGTGTGAGCCAACATCGATGTTGTAGACAACGCCTGTGTCTGTGTTTGTGTCTGTGTCTGTGTCTGTACCTGCATCTGCATGTCTGTTTGAATTTCAGCGTTGAGCTCACCATGGGTTGCAGCATGGTCGCTAGCAACAACTGTAGAGACTCTCGACAGAGAGTTGAACCCAGAGTCACTTCCAGAGTCGGCAGAGTCCGAGTCAAAGCCGTGACGGAGGTGCTGGTGTTGCAGTGGCGGCTGCGGCTGCGGCTGCGGCTGCGGCTGCTGGCCCGTGTCCGTCATAATCGAGTCGCCGTCGCCATCCACCAGCCCAGATTCGTCAACGGGCTGCTCTACATTCATGTCGTTGTCGCCAAAGCCAAATCCGGCAGTCCCAAAGATGGAATGCGAACCATCATGTAACAACTCCGCCTCAAAGCCCGGCTGCAAAAGCTCGGGCTCAAAGTCTGCCTGCAAGTGAGCCTGAAACGGAAACTCCTCCGCTACGTACTGCTGGACTAAGAACTGGCCCTCGCTTTCGTCATCACCATTGGCTCCGGCATTAGATGCACTAAAGCTGGCTGCAGCTATGGCAGTGGCCGCAGCAAAAGCCACCCCGTCTTCAAAATCATAGTCTTGGCTCTCCTCTTCCAAGCCGCTAGACGAGCTCGAACTCGGCGGCGAAGATACAAAGCCAGAGTCCGACTCAATATCCGTCTCTAGGTCTGGTTCCGTCTCCATCTCTGTTTCTGTTTCCGTCTCCGCTTCCGTCTCCGACTGAGTTGTCAGGTTCGACATTGAAGACTGCGAAAAGCGCTCTTCAGAGTTGTACCACACATCTTCATCATCTTGGGCAAAGTCCATGTCACTGTGGTCGCCAAAGTACGAGTGATTGTCAAATGTCACGTCGCTGTGGTCTTCCGAGTCAGTAACAGTATCCTGACTGCTAGACTCATCGGCGTCGTTGCTGTCAGAGTATCCACCACCATTGTGGCTAGGGCTGGCGGTATCGCTGTCAGAGTCTCCGGCATTGTGGCTGCCAGAGTCTCCGGCATTGTGGCTGCCAGAATCTCCGGCATGGCTCTCAGAGTCAGCGGCATACTGGCCATCATAGTCGTAGTCGTTGACATTCATGACCGTGTCATCGCTATTGTAGTCAGACCCATCGTTTCCCGAGTCATGGTACTCATCGTCATCATCGTCGTCATAATCGTCCATGTTCTCGTCTTCGCCGAGAATTGTCGACTCTCCTTCTTCCGACGATGACAAGTCCTCCTCCGAATACGAGTCGGAATCCGACGGGTCAACCGACATGGGACCAAGAAGGCTGCTGACCGGAAAGCCATGGACATCCGTTACATCACCAAGGTGAAACGAAAACTCCTTGCCCGCGTCAGCGTCGTCAGAGTCGTCAGCATCGCCAACCTCGCCAGCGTCGCCAGTGTCAGCCCCATCAACTTCAAAATCCATAGCCTCAGCCATCTCAGCAGCCTCATCATAGTCATGGCCGTACTCATAGTCGGGTCCATAGTAGCTATCATCATCCTCGCCATTGTAGCTAGCAAGGACAACACTACCACGCCGGCCAGTCACGTCGTACTCAGTGACTGTGCGTTCCTTGGGCGTTATGAAGGGAAACACGGGCGCCGGAAACAGCAACGCTGTCTTCTCAGCACCCAAACCAATAAATGAGCTGGAAAAGACTTCCATACGCCGAGCCGTCAAAGCCAAGTCTCGACCTGTGCAAAACAGACACTTTCCACCACACGACACCTTATTCGGTGGCGGAACAAAGCCCGTGGCTGCAGTGATTTCGTGAATCACGCGCTGGTGCCGCATAAAAGTGTCGTGGTAGCGGAAGAGGCCGCGAATCGAACAGTTCCACCAGCAGCGATACTTGCCCTGCATAAAGCCGGCAATCAAGGCCAACGAGAGACGGACTGTGTAGCAGCCGCTCATGGTGTTGGTGAACCCAAGGAAGATGCTGCGCTTAATTATCTAGTCTTGTTAGTATGTCGAAATGACGCTTGTGGTAAGAACAATATGGCGGAAATATCACGAGGGGATGCCACAGCAAGAAAACATACGGGAGGAGAGGAAAAACTCACCGGAGTGCAATTTTCGCCCATTACGCGCACCAGGCACAAGTCCCAGCGGCTGCCGTGAGCCAAAACCACCGCAATATCCCGCGAAGGCATTGCCTTTCTTTGTGGACGTGGGTGGACGGCCATATGGCTGCAGTATTGGAAGTGCATCGCCATAGTCTGGGATACGCTAAACAGTCTTTGGAGACAATTGAGCCGATCAGTGGTGCCCTCAAACGAAAGTACTGGCACGGCCAAACGTCTGTATGTACTCGTCTCTAAAAGGCCTGCATCAATGTCAGTCTGCATGTCTGCAATCCAGCTTGGCTCCATCACTACGTCCGTAAAGCCCATCGAGTATTCGCGTGGCTCAACGTCTCTGGGCAGGCTGACGTCGGCCATGAATCCAAAGTCAACGAGACCGCCATCAACATACTTCTCATTGACGGAGAAAATGTAGCCAGGGCTAAGAATTCTGTGCCTCCTAGAAAACGTTAGCACCGGTAGTACCAGAGTAGCCAAGTAGTACGGGCAAAGATAGTACAGGTAAAAGAGCAAAGGAGCCAAGGAGTGCTAGGAACTACTCACAAATCCTTGGCCGTAACTGTTTGACCGCTGTAGCTGGCAGCCATTTTCATCAACGGAAAGTGAACCTTTTCAGCCCAGTCTTTGGCGCTGGCGTAGTTATCTGAAAAGTCTTGAGATAGTGATCGGATCGAACAGAGATCCCAGAAAGTCCGGGCCGTTTGGTAGCTTGGGCGAGTGCCATAGTTGATAATTCCGTGAGTCAACTGGTTAAAGTAATGTGGCATCCACTGGTTGTACCAAAACTCGCCAAGCGATACGTATTGCTAACAAGAGTCCAGCGTTAGCAAGGTCCCTCAAAGGAAACAAAAGGGAAACAAACCATGGCTGTCATTAGAATTCGTGGTAGCTTTAGGCTATGTGAATGGCCAATGAGATTCTCCAGAATCATCACGTCATTATGGGCCTCGAGCAGAGACGTCATGACTTTGACAATCTTCTCAACGATGGGCGTCGGCAAACAACTTGGCCACCATTCTTCGTCATCGGCCAGATGGCTCGGCCGGTAAAGCCGGATAATGTCATCGAGAGGTGCCAGAGTGGGCGTGGTGGTAAGAGTACCCGAGGATGCCAAGTCTGTATCGATCTCCATTGTAGCAAGCAAGCTGCAGATGATGCAGAAAAGAAAAACGGGAGATGTGCTGGCGGGCAAACCCGTGCTTGTGGCTGTGCTCGTGGTTGTGCTCGTGGTCGTGTCGTGGCCGTGCGTATGTTTTTGCTCGTAGTGCTGATGAAGCAAAAAGAGGAAGAAATAGGGAAAAAAAACACCCGGGAAAAAGAGCCTGTTTTAAAGCTCTTTAAGGGCGGGGCCTGCGAAGATTGACAACGTAACAACAGAAGCTACGGTCATCACTGCCAGAGCTGATTCTCCTCTGAGTGTCATTTAGCAGCTGAATAGCCGTGGATACGAGGAAAATGGTAAAAAAAAGCAGCGTTATCTTCGAAGGGAAGAATGGGAAGTTGCTGGTGGAACTGTGGGAGATGGACTTGTCTTTCTGGGCTGCAGATATCAGAAGAGCAAGGATAAAAGAGTAATCTACGGGGCGTGGAATGGTGCTGGTTATGCTTTAAAATATTGACATTTGATTTGTTGACAATTTTTTTTTTTTAAAAAGCAGGCAATTTAGCTGCTAGGCTCCAGGTTCATGATAGTTCGACTTGGTGTTCTTAGGCACTCTTTTGTATACTTACACAGGCAGATAATGAATGGGTACCTAAAATATGGTGGGGCGCCTACTTTAAGTTAAGTACCGTGGTATCACAACTCCACTTTTCGCAACTTTTCCAAATTTCCGTTTCCGTCAGGAAAGAGCCGCGTTTTGCACATAAAATAAATACGAGGGAAATGGCGAGCGAAATCACAAATGGCATGACGATAAACACAGAGACGGCAAGAGGGGCGAATGCTGAACCTTCCGCGCACAAAATGGAAATTAAAAAAAAAAAAAAAGAAGGGGATGAAAATTCAAAGACAGAATGTGAAAGAATCCTCAATTCAACCAACATCCAGGTGTAATTCATGCTTTCTCTTTCTCTACTGTCTGTCGTCTTTGTGTGCCTGGGATCCTGCAACCCAGAGGCATATTTCTGATTTGCACTGCAGCAAATCATTATGCCTAACACCGCCGAAGAACTGTTTGGCGAAGCAGCCGCACCCGACGCCTCATCGCCCGCGTCAGTCGCCCGTTCTCTGTCCGACAGCCAAGTCTTTTCATCATCTGGCCTTGATGCTGGCGGCCCGTCACCCAACCCAACCCCAAAACTTGCCCACCTATCCATCTTGCCATCTAGTGAGACACAAGATTTGCGTTTACCACATATTGACACCCCGCACCCCATTCCGCGCCGTGGAATTCGCATGGGTCTTCGGCCTCCTCCGCTGTTTGGTATCATGGCCGGTCCGGCATCTGCCAACATTCGTGCGTCTTCTGCCCCTCCAGCTGACTCTATTGACCACTTTCACGATAGCCAGCGACGTGCGGCCCTGCCGTCCATAGGCGAATTGGTTGCCAGAGGCAGGCTTCCATCCAAGGAGGATATGGATAGAGGCAGGGATGCCAAGATGCCCAACACCTCTCTTTCTGTTGACAAAAACGGAGTCGTGCCCCCGACGGACATCCGGGTTGGCCGAGTCCGGTTCTCTTCTCCTATTGCCGAGTACCGTGATGTTGAGCCGCAAAACTTGCCCGGGGCATGAACATGAGCAGGGCTTCATGGAAAACCCTGGCTTGGAGGAGATGGACTGGAAAGACTTTTTTGTGCTGATGAGCAAGAAAGCTCTGAGCTCGCTGTCCAACGCCCACCAACTGGGCCTCAACTTTGGTGATCTTGCGCACGTCAACCCGAACAATATCTCGCGGGTGAGCTTTTAGACCTTTTCGCTTTGCTTGGCCTACTCTGCTAATATATTAGATCAAAATGGTCAACACCAACATGGTCTGGTTTGCCCCTCATTTTGGCCCGTATCCGTGGGGCAAGTTTCTCCGGCAGCTGGATCCTCGCCTCGAGACTCGCATCATTGAGGCCGTGGCCAGTTCGCAGCGCATGAAGTGCACGCCTTTACTGGGCAAAAGAGCTTGGTTTGCCTCTGTACAGGCTATGTTTCTGACAACTGTCAACAGCTTCCACCAGGTGCACACCTTGTGAGTTTGTCTCTATACCTAACTGTGCACGTTTGCTATGCGTGCACATCTTTGCTAACCGTCATCAGGGACCCCTTTAATCTTCCTGCAAACCACCCACACATGCGTCTTCTCAGTCATGTAATTGTAATGGACCAGCATGGCTATGCCACTGACGCTTCCAATGTTGGTTTTCTGCCTGGCGGACCAGTCAACGGCCTGCGGCCTATGGCCCAGGGGCATACGACTAGCTTGCCTGGCGGAACTACGACTACAATCACAGCTACTGCGACGGCCACGGCGACAGCTACCGCAACAGCTACCGCAACTGCTACTGCCACCCCCGCTGCCGCTGCCGCTGCCGCTGCCGCTGTGGCCTTCGGTGATAATTCCTGTTCTGGCTCCAGCCCTACCTCTAGTCCTATTTCTGGCTACAGCTCTGGACCTAGTCCCAACTCTAGTCCCAGCTCCAGCTCCAGCTCCAGCTCCAACTCCAGTTCGGGCCACAACTCAGGCCCCAACTCAGGCCCCAGATCTGGTAGTCCAAATTCTAGTCCCCGTCGCGGCTCTACAAACATGGCCCCTCCGACCTTGCAACAGGCGGCCAGCTATCTGAGAAGGCAACAGGCCCAAGCTCGAGCCTATGCTGCTGCCCACGCCCACGCCCAAGCTGTGGCCCAGGATGAGACTGAAGAGCCGTACGACTTTACCAATCCCATCGACCCCCCAACCATTCCGCCCAACGACCCCCAGCGGGCCTGTCTATACGCCATTGTCACAGTTGACGACTACGTAATTCTCGACCAGGCCAAGGCACTGGGCGTGTTATTTTACCGCTACGTCATGCGCGGCATCAGGGGCCCAGTCTCGCTCAAGTTCCCTGTAGTCATTGCCCATGGACCCTTATGGTATCTGGACTATGTTACGTGCATCAAGACGGCGAATGGCGAGGAGCAATATGTAAGTCTTATTTCAGCTGACTTGAAGTTCCAGTACTAACCGTAATAGACGTACTACCATGGCCCGTTGCTGGGCACCACAGACAACCACCACAGCGCCTGTTGGTTGCGGATTGCTCTGGCTGGCCTAGCAGATATTCGTGGCTGGAACACTATCCAGTGGGACGCGTTCGCTTGAGGGCGGATCGAGAGGCTGGCGGTTAAAGACTGCATAACTCAGAGTAGTCGATATAAACTGTTTCTTTAAATCACGTGTCCATAAAGTGCATCGTCTCTAAAACCAAGTGTCCAATTTACGCCAGTACTAACAAGAACTCAACAACAGTTTCGACGAGAACAGAGAGAAACAAGGCAAAACAGAAAAGGAGACCACCAAGCCAAGACAAGAGACCCAAGAAAATGATGCCAAACTTGAAAGGAAAGCAGAGAGAAACGAAGAGAAAAGAAACAAAAGAAAAGAATAAAGGAAAGAAAACCCCCATAATAAACAATATGACGAGAAACTAACAAGCAAAACAAAGAAACCCAGGAAAGAAAAAAAGAAAACTCAAATGACCGCAGTAGACCAACACTTCCTCCCCCCTTCCTCCTCCTCTCCCTCCTTACTAACCCTCGACAAAGACTGTCCGCCAGTACCCACGTCAACGGCCAGCCTCCTTCTCCCTACCTCTAACTGCGCGATCCCCCAAAATCACCCTCGTGAACCTTCTTCCCATCCTTGCGCGTCTTAATCACAAACTCAGCCATGATCTGGATATGGTCGGCCGGGAAGTGATATGTCGGGAACGCCGGGATCCGCTGCAGCGCCGCCTTGTCCGGCGCTCCCAGCAGCTCCACCACCTCGAGTGTGTTGGTGCTGTACCATAGGTAGTCAATCACATCCGCAAAGCCCGGCGTGTAGTTGGTGAACGCCAGCTGGTCCGGCGTGCCTTTAAGGTGTGTGTACGAATCGCGCAGCGAAAACGGGTGCTCAATGCCCACCCGCGTAAAGCTACCGTAGTGGTACTTGCAAATATCTTCGTGGTCCGGGTCCACCCGGCCCTTGCTCATCAGCTCGTACACCGAGCTATCGGCCAGCGAGTTAAAGTCACCACACACAATCAACGGAATGTCCGTGTTGGTGCGATACTCTTGGCTGGGCGCCGGCTCCACCGGTGGCAGTGGCTGCGGGTCCGACGGGTCGTCCGACCGCGGTACCACAATCTGCTTCTTGTCCTTGAGCGCCGGCCAGCGCGCATACTTTTCCGCCAACTTGGTCACGTGCTCCATCATAATACCTGTCTGAATCGTCTTGACGTCAGCCAGCGCCGTGTCCCAAGTTAGATGCACATTGACCAAAATTAGCCGCGCCCCCGTCACTCGGCTCTCCAGGAAACAAATCACGGCAATGTTGTCGCGCGGCATCACCCGGTTAAACACATCGTGCTGGTTCTTCATGTCCGGCCGGTTAATCGCGATGCTGGCAAACTCAATCAGCTGCTTGTCCAACAGAATAAACTTGCTGTTTTTCCAAAACACGGCGCAGCCATCCACGCCCAGCGCGTCCTTTTCCGACATGGTCTTGGCTCTCGACTTGGGCCACTGCACGCCCTTGTAGTCATACTGAGCGAGATACGGGCTAAAGTCTTCCTTGAACGCCTCGGTCGAAATTTCTTGCAGACACAGAAAGTCGGCGTTTTGGTCGCGAATTTCTTCAAAATGACTTCTTTACGGTAGTCCCATGACAGCGCCCGGCTGGGCGTGTAGCCATATGTCTGCTGTGTGGCGTACTTGTCACACAGTACATTCCATGTAAACACCTTGATGCGCTCGAGGCTGGGCGAAACATCTTCCTGGATCGTAATCATGGGACGAGGCGGCGGCGGCATGGGTTCTAGCCAGTTAGTTTACGTCAAAGAGAAGAAACAGGAGGAAAACATAAAAGTAGAGAGTGGGAGAGGGAAAGAGAGACAAGAAGAAAAAAACACTCACCCTCCATGCTCTCCCGCAGCAGCGTTACCAGAGCATTCGTGCCCTTTTCCATAATCACCTGCTTGTACTCGTGCATCAAGGGGTTGCCCTCAATGCCCAGCTGCTCCAGCTGGTGCAGCGATCCAAGTTCCTTAGGCAGATCGCGAATGTGGTTGTCAAAGAGCAGCAGCTTCTTGAGATAAGTGCACATGCCCAGCTCAACTGGTAGGCTCGTCAACTGGTTGTGCGAGGCGTCTAGCCAGCGCAGCTGACGCAACTGACCAATAGCCGACGGCAGCATGCTTATTTTGTTTGATGCAATAAACAGCTCTTGCAAAAAGTCGTACTGGAACAAGGCCGGCGCCAAGTTCCGCAGACCCTGGCCACTGAGATCGAGGTTGTTCCAGTCTTGACGCTTAGTCGACTTTTCCACGGCAAGCGGCCGTCTCATATCGTCCGTGTCTTCGCCAGGTTTGCCTCCATTGGCCGATGGCGGCGGGCCACCTATGCCCTTGTTCTCGCTTGCCCTTAGGCGGGCATAGTAGTGCGGCTGGTGTTGTTCTGTCATGGTCGCATTGGCGCGCTCCGAGTCCTTGTGCAGCCGCAGCTGCTCAGCCCAGTGTTCAGTAATGTGAGGCGCCGGAGCCACAGCCCGTACACCATGGCCGTTTTGCAGTCCAGGGTTGCCGTAGTGTTGCGCTCCTTGTATAACGCCGACATTGGCAGCATATGTAGCGTGATGGTTGTGGTTCAAGAGGGCGCCGTTGGCAAGGCTACCGTTACCATTGGCGTTTCCGTGAGCGTTGGGGTCGTTCTGCGGGTGGTGGGGAGCGTGACCGTGAGCCTGTGATTGTTGGTGTGCAAAGCCAAAGGGATAGACAGGCTGGCCACCAGGCCGAGCGGCCGAGCGAGCCTGTTGCTGGTACATTCTGATTGGATCAATCAGGTTTGGCTTGGTTGGTTTGGGGATTGTATGGGTTATCGGATCGAATTAAATAAAATTGATTGGGTTCGGGTCTAGTTGGTTCGAGTCGGGTTGGCTCGGTGTGGTGTGGTTTGGCTTCGTGTGGTTCGGATGGGATCGGTGGTTCAAGTAGGCGTTAGTCAGCCAGTCGGTAGGTCGGACCAGCCAAGTCAATTGAGGCAGAACTGAAATGGATATCCGATGAAGCGGGGGCCAGATCAGGGTGCAGGCTAGTCGAGAGCCCCGAAAAGGCAGCAATGGATGAATTGAGATGGTGTCGATAAAGATGGAAAATGGAAATGGACAAATGATGAAGTCGAAAGGCGCCGTCGCGGCAAAAGCAACAAAGGCAGAGGAGGTTGTAGTGCGTGCGTGCTCCTAAGCAGTAGCAATAGCCGCTATAGTGGGAGTGGTGGTGCCGATTTCAGCTAGAGGTGCCAAAGTGGAGGTGGATATTGGCACAGGCTAGAAAAAAGTGGACGAAGAAAAAAAGATGCCCTTTTCAGGCGCTGCAGTCTGCAGTGAATAACAGGCCGAAAATAGCAGAAAAGGACAAGCAAAATATGGAGAGATGGCTGCGATTTCAGTCCTGATCAAGTCAAGCTAACTCGGCCAGACAAGACCAAACCGGGTCAGAGACAGAAGTCGATAAGCACAAGGTGATAACGAGATCTAGTGATTGGCCGATTGTGCGTGGTTGAATAAGTCAAAAGGTCACAAGGGCGAACTAAACTGAGGGATAGCCAGCAAAATATAGTGCCAGATTAGCGCAGGCGGAAGAAGAAAAGAAGAGAGAAAATGGGCGGGAGAAGAAAAATGACGCCGCCAAAGTCAAGAGGCAAAGTCGCTAGAACAGCCCAGGTCTCGATCTTGGAGGGGCGGCTTAGAAGCGACAAGGCTGAAGAAGGAGGTACCAACAAGTATACATAGACGTAGGTGCCAATGACACTGCGCTATAGCTCAAAGTGCCGCCGCTTTGGCTTTGGCTTTGGCTGCGATCGATGCTTTTGCTTGCTTGCTGGCGAGTTTCCACCTGGCTATGTTTCAGCAGGGGGGTTAAAGAGCTGCTGGCCAGTAGCAAGCAAGCACAGTGGCAAAAGCCCGAGCTAAGCTCCCGTGCAGCGGTGTCTGTGTCCCTGGGAGCTGCTTGTAGACGATATCGATCTCGGAAGAGACAATCTGAGAGTCGTCGGCCGAGGAGGATAAGAATTCTGCGCTGTTAGACCTAGATTACACCAAATTGAAGTGCCTATAACAATCTTACCAAAGAACAATCCGTTTGCTTGCTTTGCTTGATTGAGGGCGAATCAAGGATTGATTGGCTTGCCATCGACTGGAGACGCAACAAACAAAACAAGAGAACGAGAACTGGGTATTGATGCTGATGAAGGTCGGGGTGCAGGTTTTTGGATCGCAGCGTGGGTTGACTTTTTTTCTTTTCTTTGTTTTCCTTGTTTTTTTGTCGTTTTCTGTTCTTTTGTTTGGACTTCACGTTTAAATGCTAATGAATCACTTTACATTTGAGCGGCAAACAACGAGTTGAAGAATTTTCTTGGTGTTTGTGGATGATGTATGCATCTAGACGTACTTTCCAATGTTTGTTAACGATACCAACTGCCAGCCTAACCCTACTGTTGGACAAAAGATCCCTAATTTCTTTGTACAACGCTACGTCACGTGGATGCTTATATCACGTGTATTATCTTAGATGGGTTATCTAGAGACTAAGGGTTATACGTACTACCGGAGGGTCGAGAAGGGCATGATGGTCAGAGAGAAATGTCAGATTAAGACATGTCGCGTCGACGCAATGATAAATTTAAGCAATTATATATGATTTTAGCATTTATTGGTCCGCTACTTAGCCGCCAGCAAGCTTCAGCTGGGTGCAGACCGCCTTAAAGCCCAAAGCCCCGGCCAACATAAGGAAGTAAGAATAGTATCCGTAAAAGACCTGGGCTGTGGACAGCCAGCGCATAACGGGCGCCGCAATATCCATTTAAACGTAACCGTAACGCAGCCAGCGGCAACAGGCTTTCGTCAGCTGGCTGGCTGGAGAAGGGCACACAGCAAGTAGCTGATACAAGCGCACAGGATGGATTTCTTGGGGGCTGTGAGTACTGGGTACTTGGTATGCAGAAGCGATTGACAAGAGACTTTGATTCGCACAAACCAAGGCGATTTGCAAAGGACACAAAGACAGGAAGAGAAAGAAGAGCATAAACGGAGAAGAGAAGCAGGAAAAGGACAGACACGAGCGTACTACAAATATCAGCCCGATTTCTGTCTTGACTGCCTTTTGCTTACTTACTCTTGTTGACTACAAAGTGTTTTTGTATTTTTTTTTTCGTATTTTTTTTTGTTTATCTTCCATACGCGTCTTCATCAATAGACAAACACTCCGTTTCCGACTAGCCCGCGCACATGCCCGGAAATGACCGAGCTTTTGTGAGCGTCCGCCGCTTCTCCATCGCCGTATCCACAAGACGCTAACTGTCTCGAGCGGACCCACCAGACGGTTGCCCGTGAAGTTGCTGCCATGGCTCCAGACGACCCTGAAGCGAGTTCAGGTACAGGTACAGGTACAGGTCATAGCCATGGCCCTGGCCCTAGCTGCCGTTATAGTGGCCGTAGTGGACATGGCGGTACTACTAGTTCAGGCCCTGACCCTAGTCGCACTTCTATGCCTTGTGCTCATAGCCGGCCTGCTACGCCGTCGGCCCGAGATGTGGCGCTTGTGCCAACCGATTCCCTCCTCGATGCCCCAGCAATAACAACTACACACGAACTTTACGATACCAGCCCATCTCCTAAGGCCCCGGCACGCGCGATGCACCCATCTGCTACGCATACTACACGATTGCCTGTGCCGGCTCTAGTGCCGTCTACGAACCACGGCAGCCGCTCATCTTTCCGTCGCCGTCTGGGGCACGTGCGCAGTGCCAGCACCGGCTCTTCATCGTCGTCAGTCACAGGCATGTTTGCATTGCACCGTTCACGACCGCCGTCTGCCGGATCCGGACAGCCCGACTCTGAAGCCGTGGCGGCCGCTGCTGCCGCTGCGCTTTCGGCAATTTCACTATCACCACCCTCGTTACTGTCGTCATCTATCAGCCGGCGGAGATCCCGACAAAGTCTGTCGGCGTCGGCGTCGGCGTCTGTGTCGCCCGGGCCGCCGCTCTACCGGCTGTTTTCTGGGCCCGAATT
Source organism: Thielaviopsis cerberus (assembly GCA_016859225.1). Lineage (NCBI taxonomy): Eukaryota > Fungi > Ascomycota > Sordariomycetes > Microascales > Ceratocystidaceae > Thielaviopsis > Thielaviopsis cerberus. Next base: position 1,569 of record JACYXV010000197.1, on the reverse strand, counting down.
GCATTTACAGCCGCACAGATCGGGCCTGGCTAACCAGAGCCAGCCATATCTAAGCAGAGCACGTGACAGGCGACGGCCACAAACGGCAGGCGCAGCGACAGAAGGACCGACAACAGAAGCGGTAGGCGCACAAGCGGCAGCTACTGCCAGCGCAGAACAAGGTAGCTACCGACACCACGACAGCAATTACCATTTTATGGCAGGCTCTTTCTTGTCTCATTTGTCTGGCGATCGGCTCCTTCCTGCGAGCTGGAGTCGAGAGCGTGGGAGAGGGAGAGAGAGAGAAAGAGAACGCGAAAGGGAGAGAGAGAGAGAAAGACAACTTGAGAGAGAGCGAGAGCGAGAAAGAGAACGAGCGCAACGACAAAGCGTAGAGCGTGGGAGAAAATCCAGCGGCAGTAACACAGCAACAGGGTTGTTTCCCTTTTACTTCCCCCCACTCCAGGAGCAGCAGCAACAGATGGACAGGGAAGGAGCAAAAAAACCAAAGCAACGAGTTAAGCGGGAAGAAGCAGAAGACAGAGAATCAGGAAAGGAAAGAGCCAAGCAAAGGCAGAAAGAGCCCGACACTAGTGCTAGTGCTCCTTCTGGGTCTATGAGTTTGTTACTGCCGTCGCTTTTGCAGCGCGATATTTTAGGAGAGGACGGGTGTTTAGAGCGAGACGAAAACAGGGGTAGATCAGAGGAAGAAATCCCAGGAAAGCACGAGCATCAGTGCCAGCAGCATCGACAGGGAAACGACAAAGAAAACAGCCGACTAGGAGAAATGCGACAGCGGCCAAGAGAGCGCGCTGCAGGTACGACTGCAAGTGCAGGTGCAGCTTTGAGTGCTGCAGATGCAGATGCAATTGCAATTGCAGATGCAGATGCAGACGCACCTGCCCCTTGGCTTCTGCCAATAACATTTTCGTCGGAAGTTGGCAGTTGCCCCAAAGCAGAGTCTGAAAAAGGGAAAGAACAGCAACGGCAACCACGACAGCGACTGGTACGCTCTGGCCGCTCGGAGTCCTTAACCATAGAAAACAGAGTCAAAGCAGGAGGAGGAGGAGGAGGAAGAGGAGGGGGAGGAAGGACAAACACGCAAGACCAAGAGGAAAGAGAAAAATTGGTGCAAAAAGAACAAGAGACTGAGGCAGATACAGGCATAGGCACAGGCAGTAGCAAAGGAGCAGTTGAACTTGCACCTGAACCTGTGCCTGCAGCCATTTCCGCTCCTGCCTCTTCTTTTGTTTCCAGTCCTTCCAATTTTTCTTCCTCTCCCCATCCACATCCGCACCTGCTTTTATTTTTTCCTCTACCTTGCCAGCAATTTGGCAATCACAGAACCAAAAACACAACTGGCGGGTGCGCCAGCCTCAGCCTCGCCGCCTTACTCAGCAACGCCATTTTTTCCCTACGAATTGGTCCAGCCAGCCTCGTCTACCGCAACCGCAACCGCTGTCGCACCCATCGTCGCCGCCGTCACCGCCGCGTTTCCGCTTTTGCCGCCACCGCTACCGCCACCGCCACCTCCTCCATCTCCTACTACCTTAGCCGTTTCCGCCGCTACTTCACCGACTGCGCCGCCCT